>PVKA01004495.1:51049-98712 GCA_004027165.1 Ctenomys sociabilis | reverse complement strand
TTTTTTTTTTTTTTTTTTTTTTTTTTTTTTTTTTTTTTTTGTCTTTCTGAGACAGGGTCTCACTATGCAGTTCAGGCTGGCCTTAAGCTCACTTTGTAGCTCAGGCTGGTCTCGAACTCACAACAATCCTCCTGCCTCAGGCTCCCAAGTGCTGGGATTATAGGTATGTGTCACCATGCCCAGCCTGGGCAGCAGTTTCTACTCTCATTGGTAGTGAAGCTGGACAGGAGGATTGTGAGCTCAAGGGCTCCTGCTTCAAAATAGAGACATCAAGCTCCTTCTGAATGACTCTGCTTGTGAGACTCAATGCAAAAGAATAGAATTAGTGTTCTGCCCATTACTGAATAGAGAAGGAGGTAAGGGTGAATTTTGTTCAGTTGGTTAGTGGTATGCTATTGAGTTCAGCTGTGTCTTTTTTCTTTTATTGGTGAAAATTTTTTGTAAAGGGGTTCATTTTAGTCTTGTTGCACACGTATAGAACATACATTGACTGCCCTGTATTTCTGATTAGGAGTGTTAAAGAATGCAAATGTATTTATTGATTCATTAGTTTTCTCCTCAAATATTTATAGTTCACTGACATAGAAAATATAAAAGTTTAGATACCTTCTAATATTCGATACATGTGTACTTTGAATAATATTTACGTTAGGATAATTTTATGGATGAAAACTTTCAAAGCCTCCTCTTTTCCCTCTGTAGATGCCTGGCTCATTATCATTCATGGTCACCATGCTGTGCAGTAGCTCCCTGAGTTGCTTGTTGGTAAGATGACGTTCATCCCTATCAGTCACAGTTCCCTTCTGTCCTAAGCACCCCTGTTGTCCTTGGCCTCTGGCAGCCTCATCCTGCTCTCACTGTCTCTGTGCTTCTCTGTTCAGGTTCACATAGGAATAAAGCCGAGTAGTCCTTCTCATTCTGTGCCTGCCTTGCTTCACTTCACACGATAGCCTCTCCTTCCATCCATGATTTGCCAATGGCATGATTTCATTCCTTTGTATTGCTGAATACTATTTTGTTGGCATCTGCACTGTATTTTCTTTATCCATTTGTCAGTCTGTTGGCAGTTAGGTTGATCCTTTATCTTGTCTTTTTGGGACAGTACTGCAATAAGCATGGAAAGCTGATGTTCTTGACATACTGATTTCATTTCCTTTCAGTATAAACCCAGCAGTGAGATTACTGGGTCATGTGGTAGGACTATTTTTACTACATTTCTTTCCATTCCCACCAATAGTGTGCAAGTATCCTTTTTTCTCCACGTCCTCCTTAATACTTGTTACTTTATGTCTCTTTACTCAGAGGCACTCAGACTGCCATTTCTTTCTTTTTTGAAGAGGAAAGTTTTATTTCAGCTCACAATTTTCAGAGGTCTTTCTTCTTGCATGGTTGATAGGATCCCAGACAACATGGCAAATGGCAGAGGGGCAATCAAAACATCAAACTGATGTTTCCATGTGATTCTCGTTGCATTTCCCCGTATTTATAATTGTATTGAAATAAGAATTCTACATACATGAGTTAGGAATGATATAGTTTCATATTGACAAAGTTTTTATCAAATGCTGCATTTTACCCAATGATAATCATAATCATTACTGCTATGAGTAATGATTATATTACATTGCCTACCTACCTTTGGGTTAGTCTTTTAGTGTGAGCTGGGGACTGACTCGAGAGTACTGGGCATGTGAAGAATGTACTCCATCACTGAGCACAGGGACTATTTTAGTTTTGCTTTACCTTTGATTTTCACCTTTTGTGGGATTAATAGAGCCCGTTACATTCTTCTTTGGATATCACCTGCCCTTCATTTTATTTTACAACTTATTTTTAGCTTTCTTCATGAGAGTATTTATGGTCCAAACTTTAGCTATGTTAACAAACAATAGTTTGTTGAAATCTGTAGAACCACCCATGTATTTTGTTTTTGATCATGATATTGGACTTAGCACCTTATATTTGGCAAGTACAAACATTGTAGTGGAGCTGTATCCTCCACTCCTGGAACCCTTTTTTGAACTCATGTGAACGGCCTCACTCCTGGCTTTTGTAGCCATGTAGATTATATTGTAAAGGTCCCCTAAACCCAAGCATAAAACCTTGGTCTCCAGCCTGACATTGTCAGAAAGATCCTTTGGGTGGTGGAATGAAGAGCAAGAAGAGAGGAATCAAAGGGCGTACAGGTGCCCAGCGGCTCTCCTCTGTACATTGGTTTCTGTCTGAGATGAGGACAGAAACCATACTGCTCCACCACAAACTCCCACAGCAACACAGTGTGTCAGCAAATACTCAAGCACAATGAAGCCACTGACATTGGGCTAAACCTTCTGAAACCAGAATCAAAATACACCTTTCTTAACTCTAAGTTGATTTTATCCAGTAATTTTCACCTCCTCCATCAGAGGTACAGTGAGGGAAAACTGACCCAGGCACTTTCCCCAAACCTTTCATTTCTCCAGCAAGAGGACAATGGCAGCATCATTTAGGCCTGAAGTGAGGAAGTGAGTGACAGTGCCCCCATCCATTTATAAGTGAAAACCTGATGACCAAATGGTGGCAAAGAGGCAACCTCCAGGTGGAGGGAGATCCATGCCCAGCCTGAACTGGATCAAACTGAGCCCTAGGGTGCCATCAGCATCATTGGTAATCTGCTCTTTCTTTCTTGCAGAGGCAGTGACCAGGGCAAATTCAGTGCTGAAACACTAATCTGGCAAGGAGCCTTTTTTTCATCAGAGAGAGGAAGCAAGGTACAGCACAAAGCAGGTCCTGCTTCCATGGGGTGACTGAAGAGTTTTCCCCATGCACTAAAGTCTCCCAGCTGCAGATCCAGTTTCTGAGTGGCTTTTCCAGTTGGAGAAGCTTCAACAAAATTTCACAAGGTATGAGACTCTTAGCAATATTATGGCCTTGCAATACTCAGAGAGCAAAACATCACTTGGAACATTCCTTGTGCATACAGATGAGGTAGAAGGGCTGAAAAGGAAATTTGTAGGTGCTGATATTTTTAGCCTAGGTGCCATTGGTGGGTGCTAGGAAAAGGAAGATGTGAGATCGCTGTGCCTCCAGGAAGCCCTCACGGAACTCAGTGAAGTCCTCCAAGTCTTTATTGGAAAGTTGATTGGTCCCTCTTGGGAAGAGACCCTTCCACTGACATCCAGGAGCCAGCTTTATGGATAATTTTAGTGCCCTTAAGCTCTGCATAAACTATCTCATTTCTGAAATGTCTGCTTCCCTGAGAAAGCCCTTAGCTTGAGGTCATCAGCCCTCAGGATGCTCTGCAAGGTTTTGAGGAATGGCATCCAACCACCTGTTGCACTGAGACCCTTGAGGAACGTCTAGACGTACCATGAGCTAGAAACTACAGAGGCTCAGGCACCCACACACACTGCATCTTCACCACTTGCGAGTGGGAAGCCCCACTTTATCAGGGTGCAGAGGCCCTACAAAGAACTACAAAGAGAGGGAGGGATGCATGCCAACATCCTCAGTTTCCCTTTTCTGTGCAAAAGATGTACTTTTTGTGCCATTTCAGAATTATAAATCATTGCTTACAAGTTGTATATAGATGGCACTGGGAATCAAAGTCTATACAATTTTTCATAACATACAAAGATTGATGCTTTGTGTTGCTGATGGAAAATTTCATAAAATACATGTAAGTCACTGTATAGAGTGTCAACACAGTTTATTCACAAATGATAGCTTGCTCAGAGAAGAAATCACCTTCAAGGTTGAAAGTGGAGAAAGGCCAAGATGGCAATTGCAGTGAACAAAATCTCATATCATATTGATGATGTAATTTACTGGACCTTTCAAGGTTTAGCTTTTCCTACTTGAGAGGACCTTATTCTTTTACATGAAAATGGGATGTGTTGACCTCCTGAGTCCCTGTTCATCGCTTAGGTGAATGTTTTCCCTCAAGTTTGTTTTTAGACCTTGAGGATCTGTCAAGACCTTCACTTATGGTCTGTTCATTGTATAGGCTCTGAACCTGATTAGCACACTTAGATTTGGTTAAGCTTGTGTAGAAGTTATCTACAGCTGGAGACCAGAAAAGCTTTCTCAAGCCAACCACATCTACTGTCTCCTGAACTTTTAATGTCTAACTAAAACATTTGTGGGAGTATGTGTTGATGCACTTGGGATTAGGATTAACCTGAGATGGATTTTAAGGCAGGAATGGAAGGCAACTTTCATTTCACTAATATCAAAAAGCATTTTACAACAGAGGAAATGAGGAAATAGAGAGGATAAGAAATGAGGTGTTAGTAGAGTCAGAGAAGTATTAAATTGCCAAGGGTTGGTACCTCATTTAATATCTATATGTTGCCCCCAAAGCCACAGAAGCTCACAGGTTGTGCTCTGGGAAGGTAATTGGATCTCAGATTTTTGATGTGCATTTGTCCTGTTAGCCCTCTATGAGTTTATAGATGAATGCAATGTTGTGAGATGGAGGATATTCAGAAGAGGTTGGTCCCAGGATGTGTGAATTGGATGGCATGTATCTCCCTCCCTTTTCTCTCTTCTTGTCTTTGTGCTTTTTCTCTCTGTCTCTCTGTCTGTCTGTCTGTCTGTCTCTCTTTCTCTCTCTCAGCATGAAAACGCTCCTCTTTTCCTTCCCCACTACCATGCCACATTGTCATGGAGCCAGCTGAATATGGACTAAACCTTCTACAAACTGAGACAAAAAGTCCACCTGCCCTCCTTTAAGTTGAGCATGTAGAGTACTGGTTCCAGCACTGAGGAAATTACACAGATGTTAGTACAAAGGTGTGTCATTGCTGTGATGCTGCATGCCCATAAGGTACAGAAGCTTTTGGAAAATGTTTGTGAAAGTTTTGGAGGATTTGGAGGTGTGGGCTGGAGAATCCAGCCTCAGAATCCTATGAAGATGCTTGATGGGTGATTCTGGGCTGACTTCAGAAGACCAAAATACTGACAGTGCACAACTGGCAAATAATAGACATTGTAGTCTTCAGCTGGAAACAAGGACTGTATTGGTAGTTGGAATCAAGGGCTGCCAAAAACATTCTCTGCATTTCACTCCTGTCCTGAGGCTTTGAAGGACACAGATTAAGAACAGCAAACTAAGTAATCTGTTGGGGTGACTTTTAAGATAATCTAATGTTGGGGGTGGTATCATGGGTACTGCTGGCAATGTTTATCAATATGTATTTGAGTATGAAGAAAAACATGAGGCACAGCTGAATGACTATAGTTTTGAGTTTCTCCACAAGGACACTTTAGAAAAGTGGATGCATGAAGAAAAGGGCAGAGAACATACTTACTGAAAAAAGCCTCACAGTTTTAAATAGTTTAGTAGTTTACAGAACTACGATGGGAAAAATACACCTTGAGGAAATATGAGGAACCACTAAGGACTTGCCCTGTGCAGGAGAAAATTTACAAAGAAGAAAGTCTTTCCTTTGAGAAGAGAGCTCTAAGGCACAAGGTTAAATTGGCCCCTCAAAGCATAGATCCCATAGTAAGCAATTCAGGGTGCTCCCCACCAAGGCACGTGGAGGTCCAGGAGACTCTGCAGCCCTGATACCACATGGCTCCCCTCCTGCTGCAGCAGACCTTGGCATCACCCACATTGTGCTCATTTCTAAGCAGAAGCACAACAAATTGGATTTTGGCTTTGTTAGTGACAGTAGCTACAGGTGCCAACAGGACACATGGTGGACAAATGCTGTTTTCTGATACAAAGATGCCTGTCAGCTCTTTGCTCAACTTGTTAATACAAGTTCTTCCAGAATTAAATATTGTTTCTTGGGGATCAGATGCAATGGTGACTCTCTCAAGTTTCAGCTACTGCTAAAGATGAGGCAGGAGAATTGCTTAACACAGGCACTTTAAGGCCAGCCATGGAAACATAGAGCAAGTGGGGATACTTGAGATACACATTTAGTTTTTTATCAAAGCGTCTTTCATGTCCAGTTATATCAGATGCTTTTAATAACCAGCTAAATTGGATAATTATAGAAATACGGGGGGATGCATTGTACCTATCTAACACATATGCTAATGAAAATAGCCCTTGTTTCCACAGTTTCTGAATAGGTGAAGTGTGCTAACCATAAATCTCAAATATTCAAAGGAAATACCTGTGCCTCTGTTGAACATATATCAACATTTTGTTTTTATTTTTCCCTAAATGATACAGTATAAGAGGGACTTACTTATACCTTGCATTGAACTGAGCATTAAAAGTAATATACAAAGTATCTGAAGCACAGGAAAATGTGTCTATGCTACATAAATGCTATAACATTTATCTGAGATTTGGGAATCTCCTGATTTTTGTATTCACAGGATGTCCTAGAACCTGGGGACAGCTGAAGTAAGCTCCTTCCCATGTTGTATATCATACCTGTGAGGTGAAATGCCAAGGGGTGCAAGACAGCTCAAGTGGCAAGTGGGAATGGTAGGGTCCCACCTTAAAGAGTCCTTTACAGCCATGATGGAATCCAGCACCCCAGCACTGACATTCCCTGGGGTAAAAAGTCAAAATTTCAATTCAAAGCACTTTGCAGAGAAAACAATCATTAGTGTCCACCTTGAAGGCCATAGGCATCGCCTACCAATAGATAACCTCTCTATGCAAGAAAAGCATACACCTGCCCAATATCTTCATTTTCCATTGTCATGTGGGTACAGGACCTCAAAATATTGTAGGGTGTGTGACACTATCTAAGACCCTAATAAAACTTTGTGGTTCATCCTCGCTTGTTTTCTAAGAGACAGGGAATTGTTACATTGTCAAGGCTGGCAATGAACTGTGTTAAAGGCATTTGAGTGCCAAACCTTCTTATGGAGCTTGAAATTCAGGGATGTGCTACTGTGCTCAGCATCCCTTATCTTGGGAAAATGTATAGTTCTTAGGCCTCAAGTATTATCTGTTGTTCTAGATGGAATAGCTATGTAGTTCATCTTACAAAATGTCTCCATGGATTGTCCAAATCTCTGCATTTTGCATTTCAAACAACAAAGTGGAAAAATGGCATTTGATCCACCCTCACAGACATCTGACAATACCTCTGTATGCACACGTGTGTGTGTGTGTGTGTGTGTGTGTGTGTATGCACACACATGCACCCACATTGTGCTAGGGATTAAACCAGTGTGTTACATGCTACTTCAACACCGCAACCCTGACATGGATTCCTTATCTTATAATTTTAAAAGTTTAATTTCACTTGTAGATGTGTAATAGCATCAATTCATAACTTTCTAATGACAATAGTATGAGGTATATTTTCCTGGGTTCTTCTGACATACATTTATTTATTCAAGCATCACACTTCCTATATGTAACAGGATATTTAATGCTCTGTTGACATGATTTTCCATAATAGCATATGTATGCAATGTTTTATTTAATACCACTCTCCACTGTGTCTTGAAAGTTATTTCCTGATTTTATGGAATTTCTTATTTTCCATTCTTTGTTTCTAAAGAGAAACCTTCAGTCTTATTTATTTATTTATTTATTTAGGGAAGGGTCTACGGGGTGTTTAGGGTTTCACTATTAGACCAGACTCGTAGTGACCTACCTGTTTAAAGCCTCCCAAGAGTAGGATAACAGGCATGCACCACCATGCCCAGTCTCAATTGGCTTCTCAGTATGCCCCTGGGGACGGGGATGGCATGGTAGTCCTGGGAATCAAACCCCCATCACTTGTGTCTGCTTTCAGGCACTTTAATCCACAATCTTTATTTTAATTAAATACAATTTATTCATTTATTTCATTCCTGCTGTACAATATTTATTTGCAACGCATGAAATATTTGCCTAAGTTATGTTGACTAATTTTACCTCCTGCATTTTCTTTGGAAATAAACAGCCTTGCTGTTTATATGAACGGTAAAATTTGAATTAATTTGTGGGCTTAATTCACTTTGGAATAGAGATTTTCAGTTTGTTTTGGTCAATCATTCTTGCACCATTATTTCTAAGTGCAAACCATTACAAATAAAATTGCTTTGGCTCCTCAGTCCAAAATATGACAACTATATAAATGTAGGTCCATTTCTGGATGGCACACTTTTCAATTTATCTAAATGTCCATACATAAACCAACACCACTGAATGCTTATTAAAAGTGCTTTAATAAATCAGAGAGATAGGTACAATGTACTATGAGGTTTTTCTTCTTTTTTCTAAATTTTCTTTAAAGGGGCTGGGGAGATGCCCCAGTGGAATAAGCACTTCTCTGGCAAATGCAAGGGCCTGAGTTCAATCCTCAGTACCACAAAAATGTAATAAATAAATAAATTTTCTTTTAAATTCCTTATTTGCTCATATAAATGTGACAATTTCACTTTATCACCTAAATATGTAAGAAAGTGTAATGGGAGGTGGATTAAAGACTGTACCACGTGTATAAATACATCTGAAAGAATTGAGCAATTATAGGGAGCCTTCCACTCCAACAGGTTGTATTTACATTTATTTAGACTATCTCAATCTCATTGTTCACAAATTTCCAACTATCAGTTGTGCATCTATTTTAACCCATTTATCCATTTAATATAATGGTTTTGGTGCTATTCTAAAATATATTTTGACTTCAGTATCCTATTACTCTTTATTGGCATACTGAAGAAACGTGATATAAACATATTCATTTTGCAACAGAAGAAATTTAGTGAAATCCTTGTGGTATTCACATGCGACATATGAAGGATTGTCAAATAACCAGCCTAAATTCACTTGGCCCGTATTCAAGACATCTGTCAAGCAGATATTAAACCAAATAGAAAATAGAAATAGAACATAGTTACTACAGGTATAGCTGCTTGTTAGAGGCCTTGGTTACACAAAGCCAAAGAAAGGAAATAAAACAAATTAATGGATGTTGGAGTAACACATTTAAAAATGCTTAGAAATAATTGGTATTGGGGCAACCCACTCGGGTCCCCCTTCTGTCCCTCTCCGACAGAAGCTTTTCTATCCAGTAAAGTTTCTTCCTCAAAAAAGAGAAATAATTGGTATTCAATAAAATCAATGGCATTTAAAAGAGACAAAAATTGAGAGGTCACAAGCAGAGTATAAGGTATTTCATTTCCTCTAAAAGTGTTCTGATTTTATAGTTTTTCCTTTTGTATTCTTCTGCTAGTATTGGGATTCTGCTTAGCTAAGAAAACAAATAGTAGAAATGTAAAATGAGAATGTAGGATCATTTTTAATTTAGGGAAAAAATATGAGTTTAGTAGGACTCCTTTCACTGGAAAAAATAGAGGGTGGGGAAATATGTTAAAGTCCAGATAAAAATTCAGGAAGTGTTATTTTCAAGGTAGAACTTTTTGGATCTAGTTAGACCTCCCTGTAAAAGATACTAGGTTCCCCTTTAAGATTTCCGTCACACAAGGAGACAATTCAGCTCCAATCACTGGTTGCGTTGACGGTTTAAATTCACCTTGCAGCCCCCAAGCTACAAAGTGAGCTTAAGGCCAGCCTGAACTGCATAGTGAGACCCTGTCTCAAAAAGACATAAAAATAAATAAATAAATAAAAAATAAAAAATAAAATAAATTCACCTTGCAGGGACCAGGGTGATAGCTCAGTAGAACAAGCGCTTGCTTGGCAAGTGCAACGGCCTGAGTTCAAGCCCCAGCTCCAACAAAAGATAAGACAAAATAAATAAATTCACCTTACAGAAGTCCAACTACTCCCTGTTTCTCAAGCCCACCCCGAAGTGGGGGCTGTGGTCACCTGGAGGCCCCGACCACTGTGCTCACAGCGCCGTCTAATGGCCATCGAAACAGGGATTGAATGACAAGCTTTCTGAAAAGTCCTGAAACCCAATGGAGAGCCTAGAACAAGTCACTGAGCTCCTTCACGCCGGACTTTAAAATGCTTCATGATTGGGCGAATGAAATTCATGGTTCCCCATAAGGATGCACGTGTCCTGTCTCTTCCGCACGTAACACAAGGGTACAAGACTAATATACAAATGTGATGCAGGGTGTGTCACAGTGCACACGTAGTTACTGTGCGTGAAAGCAGTCAGGTGAGCTTGCGCTGTGCTATATTTAACCTCGACCAACCGAGCACACGTGTTCTGATGCGTTTTCTTTTTTTTCTTCAAACATAGATGCTAAAATTAATGGATTCTCTTAGGCTAAATATTACGTTTTCCAAAGAGAGAGAGACTGGGGTTGTCCACCCAGTCCCCTCAGCTGCGAGGGGCCTTAACATCCCGCAGATTCTCGCGATGACACGCTGACAGTAGCGCGCACAGACAATCCGCAACTCGAAACCTCACTTCACGTTCCGCGATCAGCGCTGCCGCGTGCGTACCGCAGCACACCGGAAATACGTCATCTCGCAAGCGTTACAGCGCCTGAGGTCGGGCAACTCGCTGAAACCAGGTAGGTCGAAGAGCGCCGGGGGCCAGTTAGTTGGAATTTAAAGGAGAGATAATCTTGGCGCCTCTCTGCCGGGACTTTTCTCTGTTTCTAATAGTGTCTGCATCCCATATCCCTCACTGGAAATTTCCCTGGGGTCCCTTCTTTTGAAACGTTTTGAAATGCAACGTGCCTTAAAGGAACAAATTTCCTCTTTAGGATTTTGTACCATTGTCTTCACTGTTGTTCTCTAACATTCTGTTAATCTGGACATGGGGTGTGTGAGTGTGTTTTACTAAAAATTGAAAATAATATGGGGGAGGAAGAACCTGAGCACATAATATTATATCCTTTAAATATAAATTATTAGTTTAGCATTTTTGCTTTGGTTTGGTCCAATTTGGTCGATCAGGTTTTTTTGAGATAGGGCCTCACTAATCCAGGCTGGTCTTGAAGTGTCTCTGTGGTCCAGATTGGACTCGAATTTAGCAGTCATCCTAGCTCAGTATCCTCAGTGCTGAAATTAGGGGCATGTGCTACCATGTGTGACTCTAGATTTTAATTTCATGTTTTTAACCTTCATCCCAAACATTCTATTTACTAATATGGAACTTGCCAATTTTAAATGAATTATACTGCTCTTCTTTGTTGTCCTTAACTTTTTCTAGATTCTGCCTTTTTCTTCTCACTTTTTTTTTTTTTTTTTTTTTTTTTTTTTTTTTTTTTTTTTTTTTTTTTTTTTTTTTTTTTTTTTTTTTTTTTTTTTTTTTTTTTTTTTTTTTTTTTTTTTTTTTTTTTTTTTTTTGCAGAGGCAGGGATTGAACTCAGGCCCTTGCACTTGCCAAGGAAGCATTTATTCCACTGAGCCATCTCCCCACCCCTCTTCTCACTTTTCTAACGAAAATATTTAAATATGAGACAACTTGCATGGGTTTCAAAGTGTGTAGTGCCTCTCTGTATTCAATTATGAAGTACTACTACTTATTTCTTTAATAAGTACTACAAAGTTAAGAACTTCTCAGATTGCATTTTAAAACACCTAGAACAGCTTTTTCTGTATATCCTGGCTTCCCCTACTCCATCCTTAAAACTCGTGATTCAGTCCCCAAAACACCAGAATTGTTTTCCAAATGGATCCTCCCTCTTTGAAACCTTTACTAAACTAACTCTGTACAGCAGGGAGGGGATGGCTCAGTAGAAAAGGCACTTCCCTGGCAAGCACAAGGGCCTGAGTTCAATTTCCGGTTCCAAAAAAAAATCTGATCTAAACTAACTCTCCCAGTTCTAGACTATCTTTTTCCCCTTCTTCTTTTTCTCCTTTTTCCTCATCCTCTTCTTGTTTTTCTTCCTCTCTTACTCCTTCTCATCCCTCTTTCATCTCATTTTAAGAAAAAATATTCTCCATACTATTTATAAGTCAACATGTGTCTGTGTGTATTTTATATTTGCATGTGTATGCCTGCATGTGTGCAACAGCCTTTTGGTCTTCTGGCAGCTAGTCACCTCTAAAGCCTGGGCATAAAATCAACCTCAGATTTTATATAAACTAAGGAGTCTACGGTATGCAGTAAATCTTATTGTATTTACCTATGCCATGTCAAAGGTACCAGGTCATTTATGCTCTGGTACTCTAGTCAGTTCCTTGCTCACAATAAACAAAGGTTGTAGTGCATAAGAGCACAAAAGTCAAGAGTGGTTTTATTTTTGTTCTTAGTTATACTGGTTTTACCTCCATTTTGTATTGTTCAGAATTTGTGAAGCAATTTAGACAGAGTACAAGAAACAGAGACAGTTTATAAATGACACTAAGGTTTTCTAAATATATTGCTTGACATTCTCATTAGTTTTCAATGAAATTGTGTGCTATCACTGATTTTGAGATCCCAATTTCTTAAAAAAGCAATGCATTTTTTTTTTGAGAATAACAAAAAAAAAATGGAAAAAAGAAATTTATTTTAAAGAAAAGTTCATCTTTCAGCACTGATTCCAGTCAGTAAAACTAGTCCACTGCCAATGTTAGGCCTTGGTGTCTTTTTCATATTTCTGTAATGTATAAGTACATTGCAGGGCTAGGGATATAGTTCAGCAGCACAAGCACCTATCTGGCAAGAGCAAGGTCGAAGTTCAAATATTCCCTCTAAAATACACCCATATGTTACAGTCTGTCATTACAATTGTTTTATTCTATATGTGTTTTGAAAAGAATTATTTAGCGATACTTGTTAAAGCATGGTCAGGATCATCACCATTATCTTATGTCCAAGAACCACAACAATGGGATTTTTTAATATATATTGTATTTCATTTTTTATTCATTTATATTTCCTTTACTATTTCTGAGAAATTTACAGGTAATATCCAATTTACTAAAGGACAATGTTCATGAAAATCGTTCTCATTAGTACTCATCTTAGATATTTTCATAGAAGTTCTTTACATTTTAAGTTTCACCATTACTCTGTTATACTTACTTTTAAATTTTATTTTAACTGGTACATGAAAATATTTGAAATACACATTTTATGCTGTGTTGAAAATAAGATTTTGATGCACAGTAGGGGGGTTTGTCTGAACTCAAAATAAAGCATGTGCATGTTGAAATTGTCAGGGTTGGTGAGAAATGACTAAGACAACAAATGGTGGGCAGATGATGGCTAAAGAATGTTGCTGGCAAAGGCAGCAGTGATAAGTCATCACTACCCAGAGGGATGGCGGAAGGTGAGGAAACTGATCATCAAGCAGGATAACGAGAGCTACCAAGGAATGGGGCTGGACCAATCAGGGTTTTTCCTCAAACTGGATTGTGTAACTAAATGGGCCTGATGGCCTAGGAGATCTCAGAAACTTGATTCAAGATTGGTTAATTAAACTGCTTGATTTCTGCATCTTCAGGTGTATTACAGACCATACATAAGAGAAATACTAATTTCAGCTATGATCTCATGGTTGTTTGATGTCAGACATTGTTCTGAATTAGAAAATGCATGTTAAGTGTGTCCTATGAACCTAACTGCTTTTTTCATAAGAAAAGAAGATAAAAAGTACTTAGAATTTTAAATCAAACCAGATGTGTTGGCACAAGCCAGCACTCATGAGGCTGAGGCAGGAGGATCATTGTAAGTTTAAGGGTACCATGGGATAGAACAGAGAACCATGCTCACACACTCACACACATACACACACACACACACAAATTCACACACACAACAATATATACTTTCCCAATTTCTTACAAACCGTACAAAGATATATGCCTCTTACAAACCTCACAGACTTGCTCCTACTCCTCCATGGGGGAGGAAATGATTTCTGCATTTTGTTCCTTTTTCTTTTATTTTTAAGAAAAACGCATAGCATTTTATCAGTGCAGTGATGAAGGGCAGGTCTTCAAGGGGTGGGAGTGGGTCCTGACAGCAGGGAGGCAGCCCCGCCTTGCCAGTGATGAGCAGGTTCTGCAGCACCACGATGACTGAGTCCCTGTGCAGGAACATCTTGAAGATGCAGTGGTCCATATTGACTGTCTTGGACTTCTCTTACCCTTGCTGCTCTTGGGGACCTCAGTCCACATCTCTCACATTATCCAGCACCATGTTGCAGTGTCTGTCAAAGGCCTTCACCTGGCCCAGGAGTTTCTTCTTGTTGCAGCAGTTTATGGGCACCTGAGTGTTGTTCTTGACTGAGTCAATACAGAAAGTGTTAAATTTCTCCTCCTCCCATTTCTTCAGCTCCTCTGGGATCATCTCACTCTTGGGCTTGTTGACGAGGCTTGTGGTGGTAGTTTCAACCTCTGGATTACTCTCATGTCCCCTGCATTGCTTGTGTCTCCTCTTCCTTTTTCAATCCTCTGATTAGAAATAGAGAATTTCTTGTACCTTCCCTCTGCACTAAGGTGATTACTTCTGGGTTTTTGCTGTTCTAGTCCAAGACATACAACAAAAATAACAGTAAAAACAAAGTGTAACCAATTCAGGAGGATTTAACCATACAGCATTGTTTTGTTTGTTCATTTTTTAGTTTTTTTTTTTTTTTTAGGTTCTTTTCTTGGAATGTATATTTATATGTGTTTATTTCATTTTGTTTTGTTTTGTTTGAAAAGGATCTTGTAATTCAGACTGGCCTGGAAATCACAGTGCAGCCCAGGTTGTCCTCAGACTCACAGCAATGCTCCTGCATCTGCATGTCATGTGCTACGATTCCATGTGTGTAGCACCTTGCCTGGCCCTGCACTCTCCTTTGACTTCAATTTTAGTACTCACATTTGTAGTCTTGACAGGTATTCCACCTGCATATCAAAACTGTATAGCAGTAATCAGTGGTAGGGTCAACATACATCCTTTATGGTTCATCAAATGTAGTGTTCTCATCAAAATAAAGTTTTGATCATAAATTTGTATTTATGCTATGTATATTATAGTCACTACAAACAACATTTCAATATTTCTGCCTTTCAGTTTTTTAAATATATGTTCAGGAGTTTTCAACATTATTAATTATAATGGTTTTGACTCTTTCCTTCTTTAGAAAATACTGCTATATTTAGTGTGAAATCCTCAACAGGTTTTAGAAAACATTTCCTAATTCAGCATAATTTCTTAGGATAACATACCTAAAGGATATCAAGGTAGGCAAAGAACATTGCTCTGGGACTCATGTTCCTTTTCCCTGAAAGTGACATAATTTTCTAATTTGAAGATACAACGCATATCCCAGAAGATTTTAGTACTACAGTGAAGTGCCTGTTAATGGTAAGCATACATTCTGTTAGGCAGTTCATAATTTTGTGAATGAGATAGGATAGAGCAGATAAAGGTAGGTAGAAAAGCAACCAGCAACAACATAACTTTAAAATTATGTACTTATGAAGTATAAACTTTTAGTACAAAATTTGAGTGGGCTTAGTTTATGGTCCCTTTTCTCTCTTCAAGGAAATGCACTGTAAAAATCCATAAGCATCTTACAGATTCTATAAATATGTAAAGTTAGATCCTGCTTTTCACCTCTGCATTGTGTCTGTACTTTTCCTACCATTCTAGAGAATCACAAAACCTAGACTTCCATCCTCAAGTAAACAGCATTTGTCAATGAGTAGCACAACTTTGCACTTAAAACATGGATTCATGGCACGCATTCTACCCTCGCCCACCAAGCTGCAACCTGAAAGACTGGAGAAGTAGACTTGGTAGATCACCTGTCCTGCAGACTTTCTCAACAAAACATAAAATCCCATACCACAGCCAAAACTGAGCCTCACTTCTAAGCATCTTCCCTGGAACTTTTCTACATGTGCACTTCTTTAACTGCTAGTAACGTCTCGGTTCTGTGGCTGCTTTCTCTGTGATTGGTCACCATGGGTGACTGTGGTGAGTTGAAGTTCACATCTCTGCATTTGAGTTCTCTTTGGACCCCATCAAATGACAAGAATGTGCCAAAGTGTATTTAGGCAAATGAGGAGGGCCACAACCTCAGTAGATGTGATAATCTATGGGCTGCTGACCTGCACACTGCATACTGCAGCCCTCAATATGTCCCAGTGAAATATTGACACTCTGGGGTTTGGAGACAGCTCAGTAGAATAAGTGTTTGCCGGACAAGTGCAAGGACCTGAGGTCAATCCCAAGTTCCACCAAAAGAAAAAAATATTGACACTCTGAATAATAAAGTTATTCTGGATGTTTTGTATTTGGTTTTTGTTTTGTCTTTTTAAGACATGATTCCACTATACAGTTTGGGCTTCCCATAAGCTCACTTTTTAGGCCAAGCTTGCCATTATCCTGCCTCGGCTTCCTGAATGCTTTGATTACAGGCATGAGTCACCACACCTGGCTCAACAAAGTAATTTTTAATGAAGCAACATTTCCATTTAGTACTTCCTGAAAATTATATTTTTGTTGGAATGGGCTATATCCAAATTATTTGGTCAATTTGAAAAATTATTCATCTACACGTTGTACTTTTTTATGTGCACAACTCATCCCTTATCTATAGTTGTCCTCCAAATTGAAAGTGACAGTTGATATTTTTCCAGAACTAAAAACATTATTTCACGGCAATATATGTGCACCCATGTTCATAGCTGCACAGCTTGTCATAGTTTTTAAAATCTTGGATACAACACAAATGCTCACCAACTAAGAAATGGATAAAAAAAATGATGTTTTTGTACAATTGAGTATAATTGTGTAATGGATGCAAGTTGAGATCATACTTATAAATGAAGTACACCTGACACACAAGTGTAAACATCATATTGTCTCTGTAGCATAAGAAATGGTAAGAGTAAATAAAATGTAAGAAGTACAAATAGGTACTATGAAATGGAAACTGCACAAAAGGAAAGACCAACTGGGATGGAGAAAAGGAAGCCAGAAGCAAAGAAAGACAAGATAGGTAAGATAATTAGTTGTACTACTAATTTGTATTGGTTTGTTGAAAGGAAAGTTGATATTATATTGTTTAATGATTTTTAATCAATTTTACATGCCTATATCTGGTAATCTGTATAACTACTTTTGTAAAAATCTTATATTTATCTATCTGGTAGAGGATCTTACTACACAGCTCAACTCACAGTGATCCTCCTGTCTCAGCATCCCCAGCATTGGAATTACAGGTGTGTGCCACCATGCCCAGTTTCCTTGGCCAGTTTAGCAGTGGGCTATAGAACTGGGTCCTTATGCCTGCCAGGCAGGTGCTTAGACTGCTGAGCTATCTCCCTGGCTTAAACAAGTGCTTTGAAGATAACAATGTGAAATACAACTATCACCTTAAATTTCCTGTAACTTTGTTTTGAAATTTTGCATCATTTTTTAATGTTTTTTTTTTTTAATTCTCTGTAAAATAACAAAAAGTCATACCAGTTTACTCTTCTACCAGTCAGAAACACTACAGGTACAGTTAAGCCTAATGTCCTGTCACTGAGATATACCTGAAGCCACTTCATGACTCTCTGTCTTACAGCAAGCACCCCACACATTTTTCTGCTGTGTGGGTGGTGATACTATCTGCCTGCAGTTTTTACTGACTGTCCCAGCACTTCTGAAAACTATAGAGAATAAGATGGGTGGTTGCTTTTTTTTGTGAACAGTAGCTAGTAATGGTTGGATGGTTATGAAGCTGAAGGAAGTATGCAGCAGAAAGAAGCAACAAGTGATGCAAATAACTGCACAACAAAAGCAAGGCTGGGAAGTGGTTTCGAATTTACTTCTCTAGTGTTCCACTTTTAGTAACTCACTCTAAGGTATATGTATTAAAGATGTATTAAAGCTTCACTGAGCTCCACATCAGGAAATCTCTGTAATTCTCCACTGCATATGCTGCATGTCTACAAGGCTCCCAGATAACTTCAAATTTCAAAAATCAGGGGTGAACCCTCACACTACCTTGGTATGATCCTTTCCTAAACAATTGGAATGAAAAGAAGGGCCCTGTTTGACATCTTTGCGTGTGCATGTATTGATGCCTCTGTGTGGGAGCAGAGGTAGCAGTTCATTATCACTATTCCCTAGAGAAAATTACTTTACACAGAACTGCAGTAGCATCTTATGTGTCAGAACGGGATTTTACAACAGTGCCTGGGTTGAAGAAAAGTTTATATCCTATCCTATTATTTTAGTTATTAATCAGTGAAGAAATTGTGCATGTACTTAATTAATCTGTACAGGAAGGTAAACACCTCACAGGTACATCATCACAAGACAAATTCATCTGGCTGTTGGGACCACCCCTCTTAAGCCCCACTTTAAATAAGAACCCTCTTTCAGAGAGGAACTCTTAATCCTAGCAAATGTGAACATCCACTGTTTCTGCAGTTTTCATGTTCCTTTGTTGGACTAACAGAGTGCTTTATATCACATCCTGTATATACCTGCACCAAAGCAATTTTAATAAAGTAAGCAGACACTAGTGTCTAGTGTATTTTCATGAAGAACCTAATTCAGAACCCGCATATCTGACCAATCAGTACAATTTGGTTTGTGAAGATTTTAATATATTCTGACAAACTGATGTTTAAGGATGAATCAGAGTAGTATTACAAGGAGCTCAGAAGTCTCTGCATGGGCCTGAGTGGGTTGTTTTGATTTGTCATTTGGAGACAGGTTCTTGCTGTGCACTTTATGGAGGCTTTAAGTTCATTTGTAGCCCAGGCTGGTTTTGAATTTACAACAATCTTGCCTCAGCCTCCTGAATGCTGGGATTGCAGAAGTGCATTGTTGATTTTGTTTCCTCTTTTCTTTTTTTTCAGTACCAGAGATTGAACTGAGGGCCCTGTGCTTGTCAAGAAGGCACTTACTCTACTGAGCTATTGTTTCCTCTTTACACGTTTGATAGTTCAACCTAGTCTCCCCAGAGATAGCACGTTGCCAAAATGCTGCATTCTCTCTTAAACCAATGAAGGAAAAACAAAATAAAGGCCAATATGGCTCCCTAGCAAGCGGTGCCTTTCTTGTAGAGCCCAGTACTCTGGATTGCTCCGGAAGACCTGATGATGGAAGAAGGCAGGAGTATTCCAGTCCAAGGAGCACTGAAGCCTCTCCCTATGGATTTTTTTTGTGATACTGGGGATTGAACTCAGGACCCCACACTTGCTAGGTGAGCAGTTATTTTACTGAGCTATCTCACTGGCCACTCTCCCATGGATTTACACTCAACATGTAAGCAGGAAAGCCAATCATAACCAAGGCTCAAACCACATATAAACACGCATATCCAACTCCACATAAGACATTCATGCCTGTGAGCTGTTCATTAGCTACTTAGTTTTGTCTGTACTGAACAACCCTGTTCAACCCTCTTTCTGTGGGTTACCTCAGCATCCACTACCAGGGCATGGTGAGATTTGCCAGTTTGGGGAGCAGAAAGTAAGGGCCAAATTCTTAATTCTGGTCTGTTTGCTCAGAAAAACTACTCTGAAAAAATCCTGTGCATATTTGGCATTCGAACGACTCATCTTCTCTGTGGTCCTCACAGCCTGGTTAGGAAGCGCACTGTATGTTTAGAAAGAGGGTCCTGGCCCTGGGGAACTTAATGACACATCTCAGAGTTTTGTCCTTAATGGTTATTAACGTTACCTAGAGTTAAGGCCTGAGAGACAAGGTCTGATTCTCACCTTCAGTGAAGGGTCCTTTGTCCTAGAGCAGAATTGGATTATCTGTAATTTATCCAGATAAGTATTGAATAATGCAGAAAAATTGTCAATCAATGCAAGACACCTTGCATGTGCCTTAACTTCATTAAAAAGAATTACAAATATAGGCCTCTAAAGTTGCAGAAAAAATCCCAAGTTCTGAGCCATTTCATCAATTTACATGATCACACACAAAACCACATGGATATCTAGACAGAATGTTTCATTTGGTCTTCAGGGTCAACCTGGTACCACGGAAGCCAAAAAAGGTTTCAGGACAACTCTGTTACACATGAAATTTTCAGTTCTAGGTTTTGGAAGCTCAGTAATCAAATCTATGGCACAGTGACCTAAATAATACCTCTGTAACGTTAGAGTTAGCATGTCATCGCCTCAGTTCTGGAGGTGTGAATCATGAGGATAATTGCAACTTTGGAGTCTATTATCTCATCAGCGAACCATAACACAAGGGTGCCTGCTTTCTCCAGGTAATTAATACAGAGCTGAGGCTGGGCAGGAGAGTCTTGGAGTACAAGAATGGTATATCTGCCCTGTGCCCTCAACATCCTATAGCCTGAGAACCTCACATTTCCCTGTGTGCACTGAAGTCCCCATTCTCCAAAGAAAGTCTTCAACCTCTGGCACTCCTGGTAAAGGAAGCACCGAGCTACTGAACCATTCAGCAGAAAGCTGGGAACTGCCAAAGACTGAGGATACAGGAAAGAACCCTGCTGGCGTCTCCTTCATTGAGCAAAAATTCTGATTCACACTGAACACATAGAAAGTAATGTTGCAATTTTCTTTAAAAAGTACTAGGAGCTGGGGAGATGGCTCAGTGGAATAA
Source organism: Ctenomys sociabilis (assembly GCA_004027165.1). NCBI lineage: Eukaryota > Metazoa > Chordata > Mammalia > Rodentia > Ctenomyidae > Ctenomys > Ctenomys sociabilis. Next base: position 78,388 of record PVKA01004495.1, on the reverse strand, counting down.
GCACTTCCCTGGCAAGTGCCAGGGTCAGAGTTCAATCCCTGGTTCTGCCAAAAAACAAAATAAAATAAATAAATACTAATCCCATGAACTATTTCATTACTAATGAAATAGTATGTGGATAAGTATGACTGGCTATAAATGCATGGCTGTCTGCTAGGCACAGGTGCACACCTCACAGTCACTGTGTCAGCTCACATGGTTGAGGGGCTTTGTCTTTGTTTATGAATGTAGAGATGAAAAGACCAAAGAAAAGTCTCCTTTAAGGCATTTGGGGTTGTTTATTCAAGGGGGTCTAGCTTTATGTATTTCTCCAATCTGCAATTGTATCACATTACAGCCCTAGATGCAAAAACAGGTTCTCATGGTGTGCCTTCCTGGAGACCCTAATTGAGGAAAACCTGGCACAGTGAAAAAGAATCAGGCATCTTACGTACCTTCATCTCTAGGCAAAAAGCAGTGCCTCTAAGCAATGCTGCTTATGTCCTAATGTGGCTCATTCTTGTGAAGAGGTAAAAGAACACCTAGCTAACACACTGGAGCACTCTAAAACTGTCACATAAGGTGGCCGAGAGAGCTCATCTGTCTAATGTGCCCATTTAATGGTCCCAAGCATGCAGGGACCACGGTTTGATTCCCGGCACCACATGTCGCACAAGCTCCTCCCCCAGAGTGGGCTATGCCAGCCACACACAAAAAAAGTCACACAGATTGAGGTCTATAGCATGTGCTATTTGTATTATCTAAATTTGTTTCCTTTTCCCAAGGTAATCATGACTAACTCTCAAGAGCAAGGATCCAGGCAAACTGGAGGGCTAGAGATGACAGATGTATGTAGAAAAAGCCTAGCAAGGAGACAAGGCCTGAATATTCAGGGCCCAGTCATCTGTGAGGATGGCAGGGTAGGAAGGGCAAATCATGGTCTCTGGGCAGGAGAAAGAGCAGCATGCTCAGCAGAGGAGTGTATCCTCTGTTGAGGAGTGACTCTTTGATTCTTGCTGCCTACATTGTTTCCCAGCCTCTGGAGCACAGCCAGTGTGAGGAAGACAGCCTGGCCTAGGGCAGGACCCTAGGAAGTGTAAAAGGGATTCAGTCTCAAAAGAGTGAGGCTGTGGAAGGCAGGGTGGTCCCTATAGCCTCAGACAGGCTTGGGGATATTGGGTGTGGCTGTTCATATTCACATGTCCATCCCTCTGACACCCAGCCAGTGCAGGGCCTATCTCCTCAGGCAGTTTACAAACTTCAGTGAAATCCATGGGTCAGAAATAATAGGATGGATGCAGCGAAACATGATAGGCATGGGATTGATCCAGTGTACATTTCCTGAATAGATGCACGTGCATTCACATATCTCTCCCTGCACATGGGAAACCCTTACATGTTGCTTCACGTACCTATATAATCTTTATGATAGTCTCAGTGAAGCAATTTTTTCACATTTCTTTCACTTGTTTCATCTGCATCCTGTTCTGATATCCCTTGACCTAATAAGACTTTAATATGCATACAGTTAGTCTTTATAATAAAGTGATTCACAATTCAAAAAAATGACATGCACTCTTGATATGTGATATTATATTATCATGCAGATGCCCTCTCAGCCCATGGTGTCTACCAGATTTGCAACCTGGTGTTCAGATTCAGCACTCAGAGGCTGTTGCACCCTCATTTCAAACAAGCTTAGTAAAAGCCCATGGCAGATCATGCTGTCATGCACTTGATGCTGATGTCTGAGGCATATAAGATGCAAGAGTTATGGTGTCATAGAGCAAAAACCTCATGAGGCCCAGCAGTGTGTACCCCAGTCAGAGATCCTCAAGAAGGCTTTAGAGGGCAACAGTGAAGCTGTCAGACTGAAGCTACAGGTGCAGTAAGACCTCAGGAAATTACAGCTCAGAAAAACACAGGATGGATCACACAACAAGCTGCAGACAAAAGAGCAGAGGCAGCCGAAGAGGATGGCTGTGCAGTGCAGTCAGAACGCTGGTGCTGCACATTGGCCTGGAGGGTATTAAGTCTCTCTTTGCTCTGGTATCTATTTTCTATCCCCATCATGCACCCTTTCAGGGAAGTAACATTGTGTTTTGTAATTATTTTCTTTTTCATTCATAGAAGCTCATAAGTAAGAGATTGTGATATATTTGAAAGGAGAATTTGGGGATGGACTATTGAGCAGTGCTGTGAGTTTTAAGATTTAGTTGATTCTTAGAGACTGATTAGATTCAGTTTATTTGAGATGAGCAAAGTCCCTGAGACTTAGAGAATGAATGTTAGGGTTTGAATTTTTTTTTATTTTTTATTACAGTGTCTCACTATACAACATGGAATCTTTTTTTTTTTGCGAGGGGGGGGAGGAGTCAGCTCAGCCCACCCTGGGGGAGGGGCTGGCACCGCATGTGGTGCTGGGGATTGAACCGTGGTCCCTGAGAGCGTCTAAGCTTGCCAAAGCAGGCACTTTAGACTGCTGAGCTATCTTGCCAGCCCAGGGTTTGAATTCTTAATATCCACCCAAAGCACGGGAACCAGGGAGCCTGGATGTCAGTCCATACTTGAGCAGGAATTCGATGACAGGTTTAAGATGTCATCTGTGGAAGGTTGGTAAGGGGCAGCTGCTGGAGAGGTCATCAGGGTCTGGTCACTTTCTTTTCCTTTTCCATTCTTGGCCTCCATGGAGTGACGGCTGCATCTACCACATGCTCAAAAGTGATGTACTGCCTTCCCAAAGCCCAGAAGTGACTGCCAACTACACACAGAACGCTGGAGTCATAAGGTAAAACAAATGTTTCCCCCTTAAATGCAGACCATTCCAGGCATTGTATTAAAGGAGAAGAAGGGTGATGCTAATGGTAGGTTTTCAATGTTTCAAGATACAACCCACACATGTCAAAAAGGTGATGGAGAGGCCGGGGAGATGGCTCAGTGAAATAAGCGTTTTCTTGGCAAGTGCAAGGGGTTCAATCCCTGAGTTCAATCCCTGGTTCCCCAAAAAGAAAAAAAAAAAAAAAAAAAAAAAGGTGATGGACATAACAAGGAACAGCAAGGAAAAGCAAGGTACAGGATGCTACTAGCCCTCTATAGTGATCTAAGAGTTGGACATGAGTTGCATGGGACTCTGCAGGCATTGCTGGCTAAACAGAGTCCCACCACAACGAGGACAGAACACTCCTGCTCACAGCATATTGTCCACATCTACAGCTCCATGCCAGCTGCCATAAGGTTGGTATAAAGTAATCATTTATATAAAGCCCAGGACCAGAGAGATAGCTCAGTAGAATAAGCACTTGCCTGGCAAGCGCAGTGTCTTGATTCAATCCCCAGTACTACAAAAAAAAAAAAAAAAAAAAATACAAAGCCTAAAAGCACATGCGGTTGAACACTGCACTCCAAGGACATGTACAAAGCCATTACTATGAATTTTGGCTCACGAATCATGTGCTCTGTTCTCCACTGCATACCCACACCATAGGTGAGAAAACTTCTTCCTGGGTTCTGAAGAAAGGCAAAAAGAAAGAAAGCTGATTTGAGCAGGTTTCTTACTTCTAGGATCAAAATGAGACATTTAGGTGCTGTCGCCCCTCTGTGTTCAGGTCACTGTGAAGTCCTGATTCACCTGAAACTCTTCCTAGCACCGAGAGTGTCATTTCCATTCCTTTCATTTCATCTGAAAATCCTGTTGGGGCTCTGTGACTTGCTAGATGTCTTTCCTTTTTCATTGATATCTATACTTCATAGCACACCATTATGCACTGCAACGATTCTGTAACCAAGATTAACAGTTCATTAATAATGAATAAACAGGGTAAATTTTAGGATATCTTGGGTAACAACCAAGGCTATAATTTGCTAAAATTAATGAATATATCAAATAATAAATCAATACATACTACAATGTATGAACATTAAATATTATATGGCAATATAAATATATTAATTATTGTAATAAATGACAATGTGCTATGCAGAGAAAACCTGCGAAGTGATGGGCATGCAAACAGCTCCAGAGGGCCTGCATCAGTCAGTGCCAAGAGCTCAGTGACGTAAGACCCTCCACCAGTGCAGCATTGTGTGGGGTTTTTCTTTTTCTTTCCTCTTTCAAAATCATTTCCATTTCCCTTCCAATAGCGTGCAGATAAGAACAGAAAGCAGCATTGTTGTAAAAGAAGAAAGATTCAAGCCTTGTATCCAGCTGTTCCCAGAAAATAAGGACTCCCCTCCATCAGTGGTCTGTCTCTTTCTCACCCAGGAATTTGCAGGAGGTGTGTGCGGTCGCCATCACAATGAAGTCCCACTTCTGACATGAGCACATTAAACATGACTCAGAATGGATGCTGAAGGAACACAAAATCAGACGCACAACATATAAACAGGAAGCTCTGTAGCATACTCATCATCTGCTATATACATAGACATGAATATGTAACAGCAATTGTGGAGGAGTTACTGACATTGCCTTGACACTCAGTTTGTAGCTGCCCTGTGAATCTCAGTCAAGCCAGCCCAAAGTGCTCACAGCTCTGACTTCTGGCGTGTTCTCAGTGTATTTCACTGCAAGGCTGGGCTACTATTTTACCTCCCTGTTTTCTTGATCCTCATGCCTGCGACTACCGGAAATGGCAGGAACTTGTAGATTCATCTGTGAGCACCTCCTGAACAAGAGCAGGTGCCAGGGAGGAAGCCATTCCCTCCTGCCCCGCCTACCCAGCGCGGCAGCTCCAGGACAGCTCAGAACCCAGCCTCACTGCTAGACCAAGAACAGCTGCTCCCTGCCCGCTCTCCAAGACCTTGCAGAGCACAGCTCTTTTGTGTCAGAAGAGTTTCTGAGGGCCATTCCACTGGCAGACCAGCACCTGTAATCCTTGGAGCCTGCCTGGTAATGTTGGTTTTGCTTCTAAAGAATATATATAATTTGCAACAGCCTTTGGTGTAGGTGTGCTTTTCTCTTTCTTTTTGCTTTTGTTCTTGTACGTTTTTATCTTGTAGAATAAAATTCATGTTTGTGCTGTGTGTTCATGCCACTCATCTGTCTTTCAAAAGTGCTTCCACAATCATTTAATGCAAGAAAATTCTCCTTTGTTTTCATCTTTGAGATGTCACTCCTCACTAATGGAACAGAAAAATCACTTCCAAGAAAGAAAGATGTTCTTGGTATTACTGATACTCAGATAATTTCCCTAATAGTTTTGTATTTGAAAAGGAGAGACTGGTGGAGTTTTTATTGGATCTCTAAGGGAAAAAAAAAAATCCTTTTCATAATAATTACTGAATCTATGAGTATTGTCATCCATGGGCTTCATTTTACTAGTTGGTAAATGTGAGAAAAAATATTATTTATATTGACAGAACACTGAGGTTTCCATTCCGATTACAGAAATCAGTCACTTTGTTAATCTTTTTATTTTCTTCCTGACACTGGCTGCAGTACATGATTCCTTGCACCTTGTTTTGTAAATATCTGCATGATATTTCCTTTTCACATATCATGATACAGTCTTACATTATTTCTCTTTAATGTCTTGTTACTAAAGTTACTTTTGTTCATCAGTGATACAAAAATCTAACTCAAAATACAGTTTAACTACAGCACAATATCTGTTCTCTAACTAAAGTTACTTTTGTTCATCAGTGATACAAAAATCTAACTCAAAATACAGTTTAGCTACAGCACAATATCTGATCTCTAACTGGTCTAGGCGGGAAATTGCACTTGATTATTTTTGTTTTGCCATGTAACAAAATTTTACTGAAATGTTGGTGTGCTTGTGTGTTTTAAGATTTTTTATATATTTTGACATATTTGGTAATTTACCCACTGTACTGAATTCAATCTCTGGTTCTGGCAAAAAAAAAAAAAAAAAAAAAAAAAAAACCAGCAGATTCGATGGTACAATTACCCAAACTATTCTGTCTATATACTTAAATATATCTTTTTTGTTTGGTTGTTTTGGGGTTTGTTTTTGGTGGAAGTGGGGATGGAACTCAGGCCTATCTGCTTGCCAGAGAAGTGCTTATACCACTGAGCCATCTCCCTGGCCCCTTAAACGCATCTTTCTTAACTTCTTTAATTTGTACTTTCCCTTATCATTCAATGTTACCCAAAAATCAGACATAGAAGTTTGTTTTCAGCTTGTGTGGTTGAACCTATTAACACATGTACTTTCTCTCAACGGGAAGCCCTTTACCCAGAAACTGGATATAGGATGGAGATTTTGGGATTTTTTTTCTACTGAGGTACAAGATAAAGTTTAGATCACACTTTCTTAGTCAGATGGCTTTTCTGTCCAATTGCTTGGAATTTTCCTGGCTGGCTGGCCCCACGTTCCCATGCCCCATGTCTTAGTAATACAAGTCATTGCTCACCAAACTGTTATATATAGATATCAGTGCAATTCAAAGTCCACACCAAACTGTCACAATACCAAGAGATTTGAACATCATAAAAAAAAAAACAGCAACACACTGTGATTCTTTGTGTTGCTGATGGATGATTTTTATTTCTTTCTCTTTTTTGTATTTTTAGTAAGGGTCTACATGGTCTCACTATGTAGATCAAACTCGTAGTGATCCTCCTGTGTTCAGCCTCCCAAAGAGCTAGGATTATAGGCATATACTGTCATGCCCAGTCTCATTTGCTGTCTCAGTGAGCCCTGGGGGTGGGGCTAGCACGGCATGCCAGGGATCCACCCTGGCCACTGCAGTCTGCCTAAGTAGACACTTTAATCTATTTGCCTGGCCCTATTTCATTTTAAGTTTTTTTTTTTTTATTTGACACAAGGCCTCACTATCCAGCTCAGACTCATAGAGATACTCCTGTCTCAGCCTCCCCAGCATGGATTATAGGCATGTGCCACTGTGCCTAGTTTCAGTGGCTGGCATGGCGCAGGGCCAGCACAACATGTGGTCCCAGGACCGAACCCGGCCCTTGTACTTGTCAGATAGTGCCTAGACTGCTGAGCAATCTCCCCAACCTTATGGAAGATTTTATACAAGTATTCAAGATATTAGACTACTGTATAGAGTATTGGTATGGTTTATTGGCAAATGATAGCTTGTTCAGAGCTAGAAAAGACAACTTCAAGCTTGAAAGGGGACAAAGGCCAAGAGGCCAGTTGCAGTGAACAAGATCTCATGTCATGTTTATGTTATTAACTGGGTTCTTCAAGGGCTACCCTTCCTATGTCAGAAGTCACTGTTCTTTCACAAGGAAAATGGGATGTGTTGGCCTACTAGGTCCATGTTTATGCATCCCTTAGCTGAATGTATTCCATAGACTTATTTTGAGTGCTTGAGGATCTGGCCTTGGAACTGATCAACACACCAGATGATGTTATGCTTGTGTAGAAGTTATCTGTAACCACCCTCAGTTATCTGTCTCCTGAACTGCTGATGTATGTCTAAAGAAAGGGAATGTTCAGGTGGTGCCTCGGGTATTGCTGGGTGTTTAGCCAGATGTACTGCGAATATTAAGAAAAAGAAATGGAGGCACAGATGAGTGATTTTTAAAATTTTGAATTTTACCAGAAAGGAAGCTTTGATAAATTAGGAACCTGCAGTGATGGAGCAGGAGGAGCATCGTTACTAAAAAGACTCACAATTTGTACAGCCTAGTATTTTAGAACAGGACAGTGGTAACATGCCTTGAGGGAATATGAGGAACCAGGAAGGTCTGGCCCTTTGCAATAGGAAACCTGCAAACCTGAAAGACTTTGATGTGAAAAGAGAGCCCTAAGGCACAGGGTTTGGGCCACAAAAAGAACAGAACCCCTGGGACTCTGCTCAAAGTGTCTCCAGCCAGGCACTTGGAGGACTTGGAGGCTCTGTGGCTTCATAGGAAATGTGGCACTGTCCACACTGTGCTCCTCCTCAGACACATGTACAGTGAGCTGGGATTAGTGATTTGTTAGTCACCATGACTACAGGGGCCACGAGAACACATGGCGGATAAATGCTGTTTTCTGACCCAAATATTCCTATCAGTTCTGCTCAACCTTCCAACATTAAGTGATTCCAGAATTAAAGATTTCTGATTGGAAGTCATTTGTAATGACGACTGCCTCAAGTATCAGCTTCTTCTAAGGCTGAGGCAGGAGAGTTACTTAACACCAGCATTTCAAGCCCAACCTGGGAAACATGGTGAATCTCAGCAAAACTATCTTTAGGGAGAATTGACACACATTTTTTTTTGTGGAACCAAGGATTGAACTCAAGCCCTTGTGCTTGCCAGGGAAGCATTTACTCCATTGAGCCATCTCCCTGGCCCTTTGTGGGGAGAACTGAGATGCATATTTAGTTTCTTGCCATAGAGTCTTTGAGATCCTACTGTAGAAAGTGATTTTCTCCACCAGCTAAATTGGATAATTACATAAACAGTGTGTGATGCAAGGTCCTATTACAGCAAGCAAATGTCTGTATTAATAAAGTCAGCAGCACTTCCCTCCATTTCTGGATAGGTGGAATGTACCTATGGTGAATGAAACATACTCAAAGGAAATGTTTGCACATACAAACATTTCTGTCAACATTTTTGCTGAATGGTACAGAATAACAGTGATGTGCATATACAATGTAGTGGGTAATAAATGCAGTATACAAACTGAAGTGCAGAACAATTTTCCTTTCAGGTAAAATTCAAAATTTTAAAAATCACTCATCTGTGCCTCCATTTCTTTTTCTTAATATTCGCAGTACATCTGGCTAAACACCCAGCAATACCCGTGGCACCACCTGAACATTAGACTATCCTGAAATTTTCTCCCACAGAATCAAGTGCTTATACTATATGTAAATACAATCTTGGATTTTAACAACTCAGGATTTTTGTATTCATGGGTTTTCCTTGAACCCAGGGCCAGTTGAAGTAAGCTCATGTCCACGTTGTATGCAGAGCATCTTTGTTTAAATGCTTTGGGGAAGTTAGACAGCTCAGGTGGCAAGCAGAGAAGGTGCCCCAACTTCAAGACTCTGTAAGCCCTGGAAGAGCACAGCAGCTCAGATAGTGCTCACAGTCTCCAGCACAAAATGTCAAAATTTGAAAGCAAAGGACTGTTGAGGTAAAATTGTGGACACTGTCACCTTTTGTTCCTGGGGATTTAACTCAGGACCCTGCACTTGCCAGGCAGGCATTTATTCTGCTGAGCTATCTCCCTGTCCCCACTGTTACCTTTGATGGCCAAAGGCCTCACTTAAAAACACATAACCACTTTATGCAAGAAAAGCCTAACATCTTGTCAATGGCTTCAGTTCCCATTCTCATGGTGGTACCCAGGTCCCTAAACATTGTGGAGTGGGTGACAGGGTCTAAGAATATAATAAAGGTTTGCATTCCATCTCTTCTTATTTTGTAACACACAGAAGTATTACATGGTCTAGGCAGGACCAGAACTACTGTTCTCAAGGGATTGTACTGCTATTGCCTCTCAAATAGCTGAATTTGCACATGTGTACTACTGTGTCCAGCACCTTTATCTTGGGAAACAGTACAGTCCTTGGGCCTCAGATGTTCAATGGGTATCATGGGCACCATTCTTTGCACCACTGGGTGTGAGCCATCTAGGTTTGTACATGAACCATGCTGCTTAAAAGTTGTCTTGTCCTCTTTTCTACTTGTCCTCAGAGTTACAAGTACTCATACCTCTGAAAGCCAAAGTTTCACATTTTGGTGAACTGTTAGCCTTTAGAACAGATTGAATACTCATTTCCCAAGTTATCAGACACTGAAAATAACTATTTATAAATTATTAAAAAAACAAGGCTGATGACAGGAGGCCAGAGACGTAGCTCCATGGCCCAGCACCTACTGGAAAGCAACAGGTCCTAGGTTCAATTCCATTGACCACCTCTTCTCCCCTCTCCAAATACAGGGAATTCACATGGTCCTGTTTCCATGTCCTTTTCTCTCTGCCCAAGTCTATTAGATAGAAGTTGCTTCCTTAATGAGAATCCAAGCCCTTCCATCTTCTGTCCTTGCTTCTCTTTGCCCTTTAAAAGATTCAGTCAAGACACAGAAGCCATAAAGAAACACACACAGCTTTTATTATAAAGTAGTTACACCAAGAACCACAACATCCCACAGATACCTACACCAAATGAAAGCTCCAGTACATTTTCACATAACAAAGATCATTCCTGATGATTACAGAAGTAAGATATGAATGATGCTTATCAATATTTTTATTTAAACTTTACTTAGAAATTGTAGCAGATATTTCTGTTCCCTTAGATGGTCAGTGTTTCCTCAGAGGCTTTAATCATGTAAGAAATTTACGAAAAAATTATGAAATAAAAACTCTTAATCAAAACCAGTTCCCATCCCAGTGCGGGAAGACCTTTAAAAATCAGTTTCTTTCCTGAGGTCATTGGCACCCTTCCTGGGTTACAGCACCCAGGAATGTCAGAAAAAACCTGCATAGTGCATCATCCTAAGGTATCATTGTGCTCTGTGGGACCATTTCAAGTCTAAAAACCTAAAAATGATTGGAAGTGTATTCTATATTATACTTTTTATGAAATTAAGTGGCAATGCACACTCGGTGACACCCCAACCAAGCCCGGAGACCTGCTCTCCATCTGCCTGACATTCTGCTCCCAAGAGTGGGAGCTCTAAAAGGTCCTGGGGCATGGAGTCACTCTGGCTGGCTCTGGCTGAGTGCAGATAACAAGGGGAGGATTAGGTTCATGCTCTTGCTGCCCTTCAGGTTCTGGAGATGCAGCAGGATTTCCAATATGCATAATTGCATCAGCACAGGGCAGAATCATAAACATACAGATAGAATCCAAACCAGAACAAATAAATTTCAGAACACATTCTACTAAACATGGGCCAAGTAAAAGAACTGTAACAATAAAGCAAATAACAGGTATTAACCACTTCCATCCAGGTATTTTACTGAGAATATCCCATATGCTTTCAGAAAAGCTAGTCACAACAGGTCTAACCTCCTCCAAACCTGAATGCTCAGGGATGTACACACAGCATTCACCCGGGAGGACCACACAGCTTCCACCTGTTGCAGCCGTTATAGAGTCGTGTGACATCTGGTGCTGTAATTCCGCCTTCCTCAAAAGTTGGGCTTCAAAATTGGACAGAGAGATCTCTTTGGTGGTGTCATTAAGAGCTGTATCTAGGTAACGAGCCAGGGATTTTACTTGCCAAACAATATCTCCTAACACCACAGAGTGATCAGAATGAGAAGACAGACCAGTATGCGGATAGAACACATTGCCAGTCTTTCCATGCTCTAATAGGGAAAAGTTTTCAGGCTGATTCAGAGTTCTTGCCCAGCGTCCTTGCATCCAGGGGAAACCCAAGGTGCACCGGCCAACCCAGCCAGGAGGCAGCCAGGGCCATAGATTGCTACCACAGAGCCACTGGGTGCCATTTGGGGCAGCCCAGCGTACCTCAGACCTTGAGGACCAGTCCTCTGTTTGAAATACAATAATATGCTGGCACTGCTCAGAGAGAGTCCAGCCCAAAAATTTGGAAGTAAAAGGCCAGGCAGACCGTGAAGGCACATGCTGTTCCCAACAAATGGGAGCTGCCTGGCTAAGGCACCCCATAGCGGCAGTGAGCCAGAGGTCTTCATCCCATATTTGGAAATGTCCATCCTTGTAGCGGTGAATTTTATCTCTGCTCACAGGAAGGCTCCTATTTTTGGAATGAAAAAGCTCAAAATATTTCTGAATGACTGCATCATTTTCATTCTTTGAAACGTTTTCCCTATTCCTAACGTGCTCCGCTTTCAAATGTATGGGCCACCGAGATTTGTCAAACTGCGCAGCTCTACGTAATAACATTGATTTGGCTAGCTCCTCAGGAATATTCCATTGCAGTCTACTCCAGTCACTGCCCTGCAGTGGTGAGACCCACCATGGGAATCCGGAGGTGGGGGAAGCAGGCCGGAGCCCACACACCCAGCCTCCTTCCTGCCCTGCATCCTGGGCATATTGCTTAGCCCACTCCAGAAAGGAATTGGATTCTTCTTTAGTATAAACACTTTGGGACAAAAAGCCCAGCAGGAGTAAAAAAAAAAACATTGTTAAGCAAGGGTTAGCAAGTGAATTCCTGTTTTTGAAGGCTCCTTATAGGTACCACTTACAAGCAACAGGGGTCAGAAGTGGTGGAAAAGTCACAAAGAGAAGACTTCCACAGGGCAGGTAGCTCTCTGTTAGAAGGCAGGGTGGGCAAGTTAAGTATTTCCCTAACTAAAGTGTCCTTCAGTGGGTTCTCTGCAGGAGTTCACTCTGCTGGATGGTGGAATCTGTAAGATCTTTTCCCTTCCAATGTGACTCAGAGTGATGAATCCCTCTGGCTATCTCTGGAATGTTGACAACTGTTGGAAAAGTACAGATTCGAAAACAGAGTTAGTTGTGGGCTTTGTGAGTGCTCCCCGTGTTTTAAAGTTCTAGATGCCTTTGAGGCTGTAGGAAATTTTGTGGCACTACCTTTACTCCATAGTCATACATTGCCTATTGGAAAATATAAGAAAAGTTAATCTGACAGCACTTTTTGTGTGGTTCTAGGTATCGAACTTAGAACTTTGTGCAAGCCAATCAGGCGCTTATGCCACTGAGCTGTCTTCCTGGCTTCAGACAGCAATTTAAACTGGACCTAAGGGCCAGCCAAATAGGTCAGTGGATTAAAGCATCTGCTAAGGCAGACACAGTGGCTGGGGTTCAATGTCCCGCCTGCCATGCAGGCTCCACCCCCAGGGCGCGCTGACACTGGAGACTGGGCGTGGTGGCCCACATCTGTAATCACAGCTCTTTGGGAGGCAGAACAGGCAAATCACCACAAGTCCCATCTACTCTAGTGAGATCCTGTAGACCCTTACTAAAAAATACAAAAAAAAATTAAACTGGACATTGGTCAGTCTGTACCGACCAATGGGCTAGCTGGTGTAGGGGAGAGCGGTGTTAGAGAGCCAGGATTTTTTCCAGTTGGCACATTTTGGGGGTTGCATTGTTGGCCAAAAGGAAAACTCCACTGTAATGATTTATTCCATTTTAACATGGTAAAATTTGAAGTACATGGAAAAAACATTACTTTTGCACTTTATTAAACTCCCTATGTGATATCTCATTTTTTTCGAATGCAAACTTTGCATTGTGAAAAAAAAATTATATATATATATATATATATATATATATATATATATATATATAATCTACGTGATTCCCTAATACTCTGGTTTCTCTTCAGATCTATAAATCTTTCATCTCCTTGTAGGTAAAAAAATGACTCAGAATGCCTCTCAGGAACTGATGGACATCATGCATTGATGGCGAAACTTCTAGAAACCCAGGGCCCCAAATGAAACTCAAAACCCACTTATTTATCCCAAAGTGCCAACACTGCACAAAAACTTGAATTGCTAGTATTTTAATTTAGAAAAGAAGAAAATGACAATAAAGCAAAAAATAATAACAAAGTGTCCCTTCAAACAACCAACCACTGCAGTGTGAGTGCCATAATTTTTCCAACACTGACTTAGTATTTTATCAAGTATCTGTAAGGGCAAGGACCTAACACTAATTTCCCAGAGCATTACGTACCCTTACGTGTACCAAAAAACATTTTAGCAGTCTTTAAACACATCGGCACATAAACCAGCCTTAATCAGCACTCCATACAGAAGCAATAGCATTCACAAAGTAAAATTATCAAAGTAATCAAAATATTAACAGTATTGTATCTTTAACCAAACGTACTCTTACCTCACGGAGTGTTAGAAAACAGCAAAAAAGCCTAGGAATAGATGCCTGAAACTCAACAGCCTGAAGCAGCATACTGAGTATAAATTATCTTACCTGAAGCACGGAGCTTTGCAGGCATCAAAATAACCCGTCCAAGTTCACGGGCTTCGGCAGCCTATCAGAGACAAGAAAATGAAGGTTTACAGTGTTAACCAGAGAAAGAGAGGGAGAGAGGTGGAGAGAGAGAGGGACTGGTTGGGGGAGGGGATCCTACCTTACCACTCCGTGAGTTAGTGATCCAAGTCAGTACCAGAAGGGCGTTCGCGCCAGAAGAGTGCTCCCAGAGAGCCCGGGAGCCCAGCCCTCATACGGGGAAGAAACAGCCACTTGATTCCTTAGTTCTGGGTTATTTGCGCCCTTGAGCAAAGGATGCAGGCAACAGACAGGGTGGGCAGAAACCTCGGTCGGTCGTATTTATCCTGAAGCAGGTAAAGGAGGAGTTACACCTTCAAGGAAGAGGGCGGTCCCAGTCAAAGCCAGCACTGCTGAGTGCAAGTCTGGTTCCTTTTTCTGAGCAGAATGGAACTAGGATAATTATGGTGCTTATCAACATTTTTACCTAGAAGTTATTTTGGAATTGTAAAATGCCTTTCTGTTCCTTCTAAGGTCAGTGTTTCCTTAGGGGATTTAAGGGAAGAATTTACAAAGGAGACTTTGAAAAAGATACTTTTTTTTTTTTGTTTGTTTGTTTGTTTGTTTTTTACCATTTGTTTTTTACCAGATTCAGTCAAAAGGCAGGGGGATTAAAAAAAAAAAAAAAAAAACATTTCTCTCCCTCATATCATAGGGCTGTAGGCTGTGGGTGCCAGGAATGGAGCACACCTTGTTCTGAAGTTAGACGGCCAGGTGCCCAGGTATGAAAAGGAATGTGCACAAGGTACAACTCTCAGGTGCCACAGTACTCACTCTGTGGGGTCACTTTAAGTCTGAGACTTAATAAGTGATTCTAAATGTGTTACACGCTTAAGTCTTTGTGTAACTAACTGACAGTGAGTGCTGCCTCAGAAACCACACCTTAGCCTGCTGGTCTGCTGCAGTCTACATAGTTGCTGCACTGTCCTATGCTGTCAGTGTATTCACATCCAGCTCAGCAGAGGCACATCCCCCTGCTGACCCATCCTTCCCTACAATTCATCCATCTGCACATTTGCATCCTGTGTTCCCAGCATTGTGGTTCTACCCTACACTGAGGGTAGAGGGGGTTGTGCTTCTCTTTTCCATAAAGTGATCAGACCAGATCCAGCTCAGTGCACTTTTTTTAAGGAGCTTCACTAAGAACAACTTTTTTATGTAGCTTCCCTAATCACCTCATAATCCCAAGGGAGAGATTGCATGGAAGACAGCACACGACACTACTACAGCATCCATTGTAAGACAAAATACACTGCACAGTTTAAATCAGATCTATCACAGGTGGGGGGCAAGCGAAGTTGGTAGCTTCCTCTCTGAAAAAGATCTATTTGAGACTATACTCAAGGCAAAATCGATCCCTACAGCATCTTGGGATTGGCAGAGTTTTAACTATAATTGCCCCGTTTGACTATAAATGTCCACTGTGCTCAATAGGCAACCTTTCCTGAGTGTATACATATATTACAGAAAACTGCATCACTGGTGCAGAAACCATTAATTCTTTTTTTTTTTTTTTTTTTTTTTTTGAGACCATTAATTCTAATACCAGTCATAATTGTGATCTTTCTCCTAGAAGTTTCCTATTAAACTTCTTAGGTATCCTAGGATTACCAAAGTAGCTCTTTGTTTTTGTTTTGTGTTTTGTACTGGTTTTGTTCTTGCTGTTGTTTGTATGTTTTGTCTGCTTAGACTTCCCTTTGGAAGATGCTAGATCAAAGCATAAACTCTCCTCCTGGGAAGAAGACAGCTTGGCTCCATCGCAAGTCCTTTTCATTCCTTAAGCTCACATTACAGAGCTCTAAGCCACGCTGCCCTTCCAAAAATCAGTCACCTCCGTGTCCACAGCGCCATCTAGCATCCAACAAAACCCGGACCCCATGACAGGCTGAATTAAAGGCTCTGAAAAAAGATGGAGGTTCGAGAATGAGGCCTCACAGTGTTCCTCTGAGGAAAACTTTTTGCAAATACTTATTTCAGAAACTGAAATGAATAACAACAATCATGATATAAGTCATGATTCCATGGAAGGATACAGGGCAGGCCGGCCCACCCCACTGTGCCCGTACATTTCGAACGTACACAAGTATCTTTCCCTAGATGGCTTTCGAGTGCTTAATATTTACCCTGGAGCATCTGTGTTGACTTTCTCTTCAATCACTGAGTAGATTTTTAAATGAATGGCATCTCCTTGGCTAAAAGTCACAGTTTCCAGTAGGACAGGGCCACACGAACAGCAGACATACATATTGCGGGTGCACCATGGTCCGTAGGAAACGCACCATTTTGTTTCTAGGACATGCAGTGCGGAGATCACGTGGTGCCTGCTGTGCCTGCAACCAGAAGCAGCCAAATTCCCTGTGCAGGCAGAGCTGCAGGAAGTGTTGCCCTTCTCTCCAGGATTTTCTTTTTGGAGCTCAGATCAGCTCTGATCTCCCGTAAAGGGTCCCTGTAAATTTTCTACCTGTTGCCTACACTTCAGAGCCTTCACTGTGTAACCTACCATAAAGAAATAGCCTCTTAAGGCTTCCTCTCACTTTTGTTCTTGTTCTTCAGTGTTTCATTACCTGTGCATGGATGGTTTGGGTTTTGTTTTGTGTAGTATGATTTTCACCAGAAAACCACATTTAGTGTTTTATAACTTCTCTCTTTTGTTTTCACAGAAATGTTAGGCCAAAACCACCACTTCATATCCTTTCCTTACAATATTAATGGTTTTCATTTTATATTTTCATGTACATCTTAGAAATTCAAATATTTTTCAGCAAAGTTGAAATTATTGAAATTCATTTCAAAAACTGTTTCATTTATTGTTCTTATATTTATCAATTGATTCTCATGTCATTGTTCCTTGCAAAACAAACTGAAAATGACTTGGTAGGAGAGGACTTGTAGAGGTGTCACAGTGAATGTTCTCCTGGGCCCCAGCCTCTACACCCAATTATAAATTACTATTTTTAATTTAAAATTTGCATAATGCTTGAAAAGTCACAAATATGTCATGAAACACCCACTAGAGCTTGCTTTTTCTATCCTGGCTTCCCTCCCTACTCCACCATGCTGCTCTTCTATAACTGATCATACCATCTGACATTGTTTTTCAAATCAATCCTACCTCTCTATCACACATGCTACTGTCCTACTTCAGGGTTTTCTTTTTCGCTTCTCAGAACGATATTCTTCAACCTCCTTAATGAAGAGGTCCAGATCTGCTATTCTCTTTTGGTTTTTTTAAAGGGCCACTTGTGTTTTAAGCTTTGTTGCCCATTGGTCTCTCTGGCAGCTGGGCATGTCTAAGCTTGAGCATGAAGGTAGCCAAGGATTTCATGTAAGTAAATTTATGTAAATGAGGGGTCCTAGGGAAATAACAGCAGTGCTTTACTTACCCCTGCAGGGTTAAGGCAGCAGGGTAATTACTGACCTGAAGAGCCCTTAGCTCCTTCATCCTAGAAAGCAAGCTCCTGAAGGTACAACGGGGCTGGGGAGATAGTTCAGTGGAATAAGCACTTCTCTGGCAAGCGCAAGAGCCTGAGTTCAATCCCCAGTTCCGCAAAAAAAAAAAAAAAAAAAAAAAAAAAAAGTCTGAAGGTACAACCACAAAAGCCATAAGGATTTTCTTTTTCCTCTTAAGTGATTTTATTTTACCCCCATTTCATAGTTTTGATGAAATTTTAAAGCAGTTTTAGGAAAAGAGGTAAAAGAAAAAGAATGTCTACAGACAGACACTAAGCTTTTTATATGATTGGTATTATTATATTTTAGATTCTCGTGTTTTTTGGCATTTATAATATGCTTTGATTTTTATTAATTTTCTTGAAAAATAGCAATAAGACAGTTTCAAAACAGGTTAGTAAGACAGTTACAAAACCTGCTACTATTATGGACTACTGGACTATACTGGATTATTTTGCTGAATTCATGCACCTACAATATTTGAATGGCAGTGGGATACCCATCTGATATATTTTTAGTGACTGTGAGAGTTCTGTTTCTGAAAAAGATGATATATAAGCATGGATAGCATTTATAAGGCCTTGTACTCAATTCTGAGTGCAACTAAATAAATAAATGGAATTCAGTTTGAAGGTAGCAAGGAAAAGTGGAGGTACTTGGAATTACTATGGGCAGTTTATCTTCTGACTCTGATTCCAATCATTGAAAATTTTAATGCCTTACCAATGTTAAAGCATTGGTAGTGAATTTTAAACATACTTACATAATATGTTAATATGTTAATATTAATATTATCACTACATTTGGTGTTTTTGAACTGCAATTTCTAAATTAAAATATTGATACTTATTAAAACATAGTAAGGAAAATCATCACTTGCATACTTATGTGGTTGTCTGGTGACAATAAAGTTTTCAGTTTTCTATATATCATAATATTTCTTAATTTTTGTACTCATGTAGTCTTAGGTAACATATACAATGTCTGATAAATTTACATATATTTACTATTGATTAACAGAGAGTGAAAAGTATTGATATAGTCATAATGGGGCTTCATTCTAGTTGGGGAAAGTTCAGAATAACATTATTTCTCATGATAGAACACTGTGAATTCCATTCTGATTGCACTAATCAGTCACTTTGTTAATCTTTTTTTCCTCATTTATCAAAACCCACAGACACTGGCTTGGCACATGGCTTCTTCCACCTTGTTTTTGTGAATGTCTGCATGATATTTCCTTCACATGTATATAAAATAACCATAGATAATTTTATCAATCTTTGATGTACAACTGCTGAAGTTACTTTTGTCTATTAAGTAATATAATCTGACACAAAAGTACAGTTATACTTCCTCAGGGAATATATGTTTTCTACCTGGTCTAGGGGAAAAAATGGATATTTTTTCATACCATGCAAGGAAACATTGCTAAGAGGTTTTTATATTTGTGTGATTTTTAGATAGATTTGTTTATTGACTTATTCAGTAATGTCCAATAATATGGCCACACTTCTCTTATTTGGCTAATCTGTGGCTGCTATTGTTTGCCTGTGCTTTTCACACTGTGGAAATGTTCTGTGCATAAGGACACGTTCAGTGTCCCTGGTCAGTGAAGAACGCATATTCCTCAGCTTGGGTTAAACAGAAAATTTCTCCCATGAAAACACCAAGAGGTTCAACACCACAAAGATGGGAAAACAACTGAGGGCTCTCAGTAGACAAGGATTTGCTCAGGCTGTGCCATAGTTGGCACTTCTGCTCCTGTGGCTATGCAGAGAGAAGGAAGTTTCCCACAAGGAACTACTCAAAACCACTCAAGAATACATGCATAATTTTCAGTTCAAATTAACAGATGCTGGGAGCCAGGGAGATAACTCAGTAGAATAAGTGTTTGCCTAATAAGTGCAAGGGTCAGAGTTCAATCCACAGTTCCACCAAAAAAATTATCCTGAGAATTTCAGGATGATTCTTTGGATAAAATGTATCTTTCCTTCATCCAATTAATTTATCATGTTGTGGCATTAGACAACCTTAATTTTACTCCATGTGTGAACAGACTTGTGCTCTATACAAACTATATACACTGAGTATTTGTGCAGTGGAAAAAGGCAAAACTATGTCAAATTACATGAAGAAGGTTGGGGAGATGGCTCAGTGGAACAAGTGCTTCCCTGCAAGCACAAAGGCCTGAGTTCAATTCCTGGTTCCACACACACAAAAAAAAATTATATGAAGAATGGAGGTCTGGGGAAGCAAATAAAGGTAATAAACCTTACTTATTTCTTCTTCGTTTAACAATATCAGTATTTTCTCTTTTTTAGTAAATATTTATTGGTAATTTTTAAAACACAGACCTTTGAAAGCTGTAAATAGATACAAACTTCAAATTTTCAGGCAGACAGATACTAAAAGCTATGAAATAAGAAATTAGTGGAGATACATAGTGCTATTTTACATTTTAGTAAGATAACTGCACTTGAATTATTTCACGTTTGGTGGGTTTATTGCCAAAACGTTACCAAAACAGTCAGAAATACAGGATTGTGTCCATCATGTGTGGTTCAACCTACTACACGCGCCCTTTTTCTCAGCTCTATTGGGAAGCCTTCACCCAGAAACTGGATGCAAGGTGGAGAATGTGGAGTTTTGTACTAAGGTAGACCATGAAAACTTTGAAAAATATTTTAGCTCAAATGAGCTTTCTGTCTGTCTACTTAGGTTTTTCTGACTGGCCGTTCCCACAAATCTGCACCCCAATTCTTAGTGGGCTGTATAAATACATGAGAGCTCTCGTTCAAGTGGCTGGTGAAAGTCTTCACTCTGATTCTGGACATGAGACTCGGAGAATGGCTTGGTGATTTCAGGCCTCCTTTTTCATCCAAATTTTGGTTCCATCTTAACATATTGCATTCATAGGAAAACTTAATCTAAATATTTGATGGTGGATTATTCATTAAATATTTTGAGCTAGTGAGATAGCTCAGTAAAATAAATGCATTCCTGGCAAGCACAAGGTCCTGAGTTCAATCCCCAGTACCTCAAAAAATAAATAAATAAATAAACATTTTGTAATAAAGTTGTTTGCCAATTTAGTAACTGTTAATATCTATCAGTATGTATTAAGTTAATGATGCCAAATTCAGTAGGTCCCCATTTGCTGGTGAGTCATTCTGTGAACCATTAAACAATAACTTGTGCACCCTTTGGCAAAAAAAAAAGTAAATTAAATAAAAAATAACTCAGTCTGTGATTGGGTTCTGGGGCTCTATTTTCAGGTTCTGGATAGTATTAAGCTATCACTATTCACTCAGAAATCCATTTCAATATTTTTTTTTATTTTTACTACCTCTGGAGTATTATATATTTTCTTCAGCTGTGCTGGATCTACTTTTAAGTCTCCTGGAGTAGAATTTTAAATGACTAGTTTTTTAGATTTATTGTTTTCTGCTATACACATGTAATGCTATGAATTTCACTATAAGTTCTTCTACGGCATCCCACAATTTTTTTTAAGTTGTACTTTGATCAATTGTTAAAATCTCTCTTCAGTTGTCTTCTTTGACTCAGGGTCCTTTTTTTTGGTGGAACTGGGGATTGAATCAGGCCCTTGCACTTGCCAAGGAAGTGTTTATTTCATTGAGCCATCTCCCCTGCCCCTCAAGTGTTCTTAAGATGCTTGTTTATCTTCTAAATGTGGCAGCTTTCTTTTCCCTTGGTTGTTTAATTCCACTGTATATAGAGCCCTTCCTAGTTCTAGTCACAGCCCTGGAAGGTTTTAGCCCCATGCAACAGTTATTGGAATTATAATGCATTAATTACAGTGTACCACTTCCAGTGCAAACCACGTCACAAATCAAGACACAAGCATACATCAGAAATGTTGAGGATTGAAGGGGTCCTGAGTGCGACCACCATGATGATTGTTTGGAACAAGCCTTTAGCCTGGATCAAACGCAGATTTTATTCATTTGTGAAGAAGGGAGTAGCCAAGAATGAGTGATTATGAGAGTGGCAGGAAGTTCTTGAGTGCCAAGAGCTGGGCTATGTAGGAGGCCAGCATTCACCTCTGCGTATGCAAAGAGAATGATATGCAGAAAGAGAAATCTGCATAACACAATGGAGATAGTATCTAATGTTTTGGGTTTAGTACTTCAGCTCTGATGTGGAATTTTTCAAGCCCCAGGAGGTCATCCCATCTGGAACCAGCTAAAAGGAGGGAGCAGCAGGTGGTGGTTCCAGGGAAATACCCCACAGTCTTTATGGACTACCAGTAGCATCTTGACTGGACTGACATATTTTGCTTAATGCCATTTGAAAGGGATAAGGAAAAGTCCTAGCAAGTTCTGTACATGTCAAAACATGAAAATAGGGTCAGGCTCTGCTAAAATGGGGATGATTGCTCCTCTTTTCAGGAGTTACCCTGGTGGTCTTCCAATGTAGTTCATTGCTTTGAAGAAGCTGGAGTAGAGTCAGTCATGACTGTGTAGCCTTTAGTATCTGCCAGGTTGAGCAAACATTGTGGTTCCAGTCTTCTACCTTTGTTATATAGACTTTTATTTACAAGAATGTGGGTGTTCTTGGTGATTGGGCCACATGGATCTGACAGAATACAGCAGTGTGTTTTCTGGCTAGGTTTGGAGGAGCCTTTTATAATTCCAGCAGTAGTAGAGCTGAGGCAGCAGGATTATGAGCTTAAGGTCTTTGGGAGCGAAATAGTAACTTCAAGATCCTTCTGACAGCCCTGCCTGGGAGGCCTATTAAAAAAGAGTAATTTATGTTCTACCCATTTTTCAATAAAGCAGTGAGTAGGTGTGAATTTTGTACAGTTGATTGATGACATGCTATTGAATTCATTTGTGTCATTTTTCTCTAATGAACATTCTTTGTACAGGGGTTCATTTTGCCATTCTTGTACATGTAGATAATGTACATTGATTATTTCTATTTCTGATTAACAAGTGTTGAAGTCTCTATGTTTGTGGATTCATTTGTTTTCTCAAAGTTTTTTATCTGTAACTGACACACAAAAAACGTAAACATTGAAATACCATCTAACATTCAATACATGTATGCATTAAATAGTATTTAAATTAGACTATAATCTATATGAGGGGTTGATACATTGTATCAACTTGACAAGTTAAAACCTTAACTAAATCAGTTCAGTAATTCCACACCTAGGATGTGGAGGCCCTACCCTAGAGTGACTCATCACCTAAAGGATATAAAAGAAAACTGAAGAAAGAGAGTGTGTTCAATTTTCCTTGGAGGAGCTCCAGTCTTCACAGTCAGCTTAGACCTCGTCTCCTGGCCTCTAGTGCAGACTCTTCGGCCTCCACCTTGGATCCTTCAGCCTTCTAGTATAGACTCATCAGCCTTCCACCACAGACCCATCAGCCTCCTGATAGAGACTTATACAAACACTGCAGTGAGCTCCAAACCTTAGACTGAATCCTTCAGTCTTTCAGCATGCAGATACTGTCCTGGGGCTCTGATAGCATCATTCTGCTCTCACCATCTCTGAGCTTCTTTTTGCAGATTCCAACTATGAGTGAAGTCACGTATGACTTCTTATTCTGTGCCTGTCTTATTTCATTTAACATAATGGCCTCTAGTTTCACTGAAGTTTTTGCCAATGTATGACATCATTCCTTTGTGTATTGCTCCATAATACTCCATTGGGAAAAAAAAACAAATAATAATAATACTCCATCAGTATATGGACTACATTTTCTTTTTTATTTTTGTTTTAAAGATAAAAAATGAATTAGAGGGCTGGGGAGATAGCTCAGTAGAATAAGCACTTGCCTGGCAAGTGCAGGGTGCTGAGTTCAATCCCCAGTACTGCAAAAAAAAAAAGGAATTAGAAATGATATACTATTTTTTTAAAAATGAAATGATCAAGATAATAGGTATTCAACAATGGCTGTTATCTTGCACACTGTGGCTCCAATGTAGTTGCTCAAATTACCAGATATATACATGTAAAATTTGGAAGGAATTTTTTTTGGCTGGCTCAGGCTGCCTTAAGTTCAGGTCTGGTAAGCCACTTGGGGTGGGGGATTGAACCACAGTGCCCTATGCCTGACTGGGTTTGACATGTAGGTGCTTAAACACTGAGATAACCAACAAGCCACCTAAAATTATAAAAACTAAAAATTTTAAACATCAACTGCTCCCTTAAAACAACTTATGGGGGGCTGGGGAGATGGCTCAGTGGAATAAGTGCTTCCCTGGCAAGTGCAAGGGCCTGAGTTCAATCCCCGGCTCTGAAAAAAAAAAAAGATAGAAATTAGCAGTGCAGTTATCT
This sequence comes from Ctenomys sociabilis, assembly GCA_004027165.1. Lineage (NCBI taxonomy): Eukaryota > Metazoa > Chordata > Mammalia > Rodentia > Ctenomyidae > Ctenomys > Ctenomys sociabilis. The sequence goes on along the minus strand of PVKA01004495.1, from coordinate 54,747 downwards.
TAGTTATCATGTGTATATTCATATAGGAACTTTTTTCCCTTCCTTTTCCTTTATTCATTCTTTTAGGTATTTTTGTTTGTTTTGTGTAGGGTCTCACTACACAACCCAAACTCATAGTGATCCTCCTGATTTCTGCCTCCCTAGTGCTGGGATTACAGGCACACACCACCAAGCCTGGACTCCATTGCCAGTTTAGCACATTGGAGGGCAGGGCCAGCACAGCATGCAGAGTCAGGGAACAAACCCTAGCCCCTGTGCTTACCTAAGCAAGCACTCAGTCTGCTGAGCTATACTGCTGCCCTTTTCCTTTTTTCTTTCCCTCATAATACGTTTCTTTTATGTAGTTTCTTTGTATTTACTATATCTATTGTACCTTTCATATTTTATTTACTCTCTTAGGTTCTTATATTGTCTCTCTTACTAGAGACAATATAATGTTTGCACATGTGGGTCTGATTTCATTCACTTTTGAATATAGCCTCTAGTTGTACCCATATACTTATAAAAGCCTCAACCATATTTTTCTTTATGCCTGAGTAATACTATATTATATAAAAATTCCACACCTTTTTAATCCATTCCTCAGTTGATTGACATTTGGCTTTTTCTAAGAGTTAGCTATGACAAATTGTGCTGCTATAAAAATGAGCATATATCACTGTAGTGTGATGTGTCCAATTCTTCTGGAAAAATATCCAACAGGGGAAAAGTTGGGTTGAATGGGACTTCCAATCCTAGTTTGTGAGGATGCTCCAAACTGATTTGTACAGAATTTGTACCAATCTACACTCCAACAGCAGTGGAGAAAGGTTGAGGATTTTTGCATCTGTGTTCATTAGGGAAACTGACCAGTAGTTCTCTTTTTTGTTTGAATCTTTCTCTGGGGTATCAGAGAAATCCTTGCATCCAGGAATGATTTTAGAACTACTTTCCTTTCAGTTTTATTGAAGAGTTGCCATTATCTCCTCCATAAATTTCTTGTAAAATTAAGCTTTGAATCTATCAGGATCTGAGCTTTACTTTGTTTGTAGATTTTTATTACATTTTTAATTTTATTAAATGATTTTGAGTTACTGAGAATTTTTACAACTTCTTGATTCAGCTTTGGAAGTCCATATGAATTCTGAAATCTGTCCATTTCTCATACCATTCCATACATAACAGTAAGACTTTGCAAGTTGGTATTGATAATCTTTTGAATTTCCACAGGCCCTGTAGTAATTTCACCCTTTTCATCCCATACTGCATGCATTTGAGTGTTTTCTTTCCATTTTTAAATTAATTTTAATGAGAAAGAAATAGCAGTGAGACAGTTTCAAAACAGATTAGTAGGACAGTTACAATAATTACATTATATATTGTCTTCCTAATTCAGAGTATAAGATGCAGACATGATATCTTGTCTAAACACTATAGTACAAATCTTTCTTCTTAGCTAGGGGTTTATTTACTTTTTCTAAGACCCAAATCTTTCATACATTAATTCTTTGTGTTTTAGGATTTTTTTGTCACAGTTGCTTGATTTCTCCTCTGCTCTTCATCATTTGCTCCCTACTTTGTGCTTGACTTGTTCTTTTTCTTCTAAATCTTGTGTATACATATATTTTTTTCACTACAAAAACGATGCTTTATTTTTTAATTTTTATTCATTTTAATGAGAAAAAAAGATGAAATAGTTTCAAAACAGGTTCATAGGACACTTACAATAATTAATACATCGCATATTGGTGTCTTTGTCTTAATTATTCAGAGGATAAGATGCAGACATGATATCTTGTCTAAACAATACTAGAACAAACTTTTATTCTCAGTGAGATAAGAAAAAGTAACTGTATATCTATCCTCTCTTGTGTATACATATGTGTATTTTTTTATTTGTCTTCCCCTTTTTTCACAATAAAACTACCTTTTATTTATACTTTTATGAAGTTAGTAATAGAGGACACTAGGTGGCTCAGCAACTGATAGCAAACATTAACCAGACAGGATGTTTATCTCAGGATAACTTTTTGCTTTAGGCATTAGGTCAAGTCCCACCTACATACATTTGATCAATTTCCTAGCTTTTTGCTATCAACATATCCCCCTTTTACATTTTGATTTTTTAAAAGATGCATGTTCCATTGCAGTTAGAGAAGCTGTATTTGGAGAAGTCTTTAAAGGACGTTATCATCCTTGAAACCAGTCTAAAGATAGTAGGTATTGAGGGGCCCAGGTGGGTCTAATAGCTTTTAAGTTTTTTTTTTTTTAGCAGAACCAGGGACTGAACTCAGGCCATTGCACTTGCCAGGGAAGCGCTTATTCCACTGAGCCACCTCCCCAGCCTAATAGCTTTTAATATGTTGTTGTTCTGCTGGATTTCTGTGATCTGGTGTATATTTTATTGTTGATGATGCTCATGGGAGTCCTATGTACCACACTTATCTGTATGTCAGATTCTTTTCCTATGCTTGGGAAGTTTTCTGCTATTACTTCTCTAAATAGTCTTTTTATGTGACTTACATTGACTCCTTCTTCCTTTACACCTGTCAGTCTTATGTTGTTCATCTATGCCTCATCCTGTAAATGTCAAATTATTATTTCCTGATTCATTGTTATTTTTAAGAGATCTTGTCTTTACTGGTTGCTAGCTGAAACTGTCTTCAATGACAAATAAACTGAAAGTCTATCTTCAGTTGCACCAGCTTCTAATGGATTTTTTAATTACCTGGAACTTTGAGTCAGTATCATGTATTCTAATCATTTCCTGTTTGTTTATTCAAGGTTTCCATCAGTTTTCTATTCTCTATTTCTTTCTTTTTTCTTTTCTTTTTTTTTTTTCTGTACCAGGGATTGAACTATGGACATTACACTTGCCAGGCAGGTGCTTAGGGCACTGAGCTATGCCCCTGTCCCTCTATTTATTTTTATCTATATCTTCTGTAGATATACTCAAGAAAGATGGAGAGATAGCTCAGAGGCTTATGTGCCTACCTGCAAGCACAAGTTCCTGAGTTCAATCCCCAGTATAATAAATATATATGTATTGTGTTCTTTTTTTTTGTATATATACATGGTTTCTGTTTGGCAGTTTCCTCCATCTTTAGTTGTAGGACTATGGTGAGTTTATTACCCAGGGGTCCCAATATTGTTATCCAAGGGAGAGCAAGTGGATAAAACAGATACAACATCCTAGCTACAGTAGTGCATATGACAATGATAACATCAGGCAAAATTTAGAAATTGACGAACTTTGGTAAATATTACTTTGTGCTTTTTAAAAAAATTATTTATTTTTTATGTATTTGGTACAAGGCCTCACTATGCAGCTCAGACTTGTAGTGATCCTCCTGTCTCAGCCTCCCCAGCAGTGGGATTACAGGCATCTACCAGCATGCCTGTTTTGTGTGGTGGGCACAGCATGCCCAGGGTTCCTTGACTGGCACAACATTGCAGTATCAAGGATTGAACCCAGCTCCTTTTATTTGCTGGGCAGGTACTTAGTCTGCCAAAGCATCTCCCCACCACCTAGTTTGTTATTTGACCTTAGAAGCAAGACCTATAATTATATAACAGAAGGAATTACACATTGGGAGTTTGTATGCAAAGTGTTTCCCCTTGTTACAGCAGATTTACCTTGCTTTTCTCTGGCCAGGTGAGTTACCAGGTTCCTGGTGCTTCTGGCCGCTTAGGCTGTTGGGCCAGGCACCTGGACTCCT
>PVKA01004495.1:0-50949 GCA_004027165.1 Ctenomys sociabilis | reverse complement strand
TTCTAGGCCAGTCCTATGCATGTGAAGAATGTGTGCTTTTGCACAGGGAGCCCCAGGATTGTTCTTATTTTTGTCTTACATGTGTTGTTTACCTTTATGGGTTTAACTGAGCTTGTTACATTCTTTTCTTTTCTCTCTCTCTTTTTTTTTTTTTGCAGATCTGGGTGTTGAATTCAGGCCCTTGCTCTTGCCAGGCAAGCACTTATTCTACTGAGCCATCTCCCTGGCCCTTGTTATGTTCTTGCTGTGGATTTCAGTTGCCCTTCATTTTATTTTATTTCTTATTGTTAGCTTTCTTCATAGGTGTCTTATGAAATAAAGACATTCATTTAAAATTTTTTAAGTACAGTAACAAATAATATTTGGTTAAAAGCAACATGGTAGCAGTGGATTTTATGAAAAATTCTTGTGTATATATACTGAGTGTGTGTGTGTCTATTGTAAGCTTCAATGTATGTGTGGCAGTAACAGCACAACTGGCTCAAAGAATATTATTCTTTTCTTCTTAGAAGGTACTGACATTATTCATAACATGGTACAGTGCTATGTGAAGTGAGCTCAGCCTAATCGTGGTCTCAACTGCCCTAGAAGGCCAACTGGTGCACTAAGTACATCCATTCCTTCCTGGCCACCACACGCTGCATGCAGTTCTCTGCTCTGTGGGCTTCTATAGAAAGCAGAACACCGCATCAGAGTCATCAAGACAGCAAGTTCACTAATAAAATGTTAATCCCAATTTCATGTAATGCAATGCTTTGAAATGATTTTTTTTTATTTTAAAGAGGAAAATTAAGCAAGAACAAAGATAATAATAAAGCAACACAAAACACTAAATAAAAGGTACAAAGTTTCAAAATAAGAATAAAAAATTAGCCGGGCGTGGTGATACATGCACTCAGGAGGCTGAGGCAGGAGGATTGTTGTGAGTTCGAGACCAGCCTCAGCTACAAACTGAGCTTAAGGCCAGCCTGAACTGCATAGTTGAGACCCTATCTCAAAAAGATAAAAAAAAAAAAAAAAAAAAAAAAACGAAATCTTAATGGGCAGCCAAATAGCTCAGCAGATGAAAGTGCCTGCAAGCAGGCCCAGGAGCCAGGGGCCAGGGGTCCTATCCCTGGGCCTGCTGTGCCGGCCCTGCCCCCAGGGCATGCTTAGAAGGTAATTGAGCCTGGGTGTGGTGGTTCAAAGCACCTGCAATCCCAGTTCTTGGGAGACTGTAAACAAGCTGATGGCTAGTCCGATCTACTAGTGAGACCCTGAACACCCTGTAGATGGTCCCCCCAAAAAAGAATAAAGAATTAATAATGAAAAAGTTAATGGCTATTATACTATATATTGTTATCAAATCTGTTGCTCAAATTAGCAGATACATGACAGATTGATCAAGCAATTAAACATTAACTCTTCCTTTCAATAAACCTTAATTTAGGGGCTGGGGAGATGGCTCAGTAGAATAAGTCCTGAGTTCAATCTCCAGTACCACAAGAAATATATAAATAAATAAAGTTTAGAAATAATAGACACAGTAGAGATAGTAACATTAAGAAAACAGGATGAAAGGTATTCAATTGTGGTTGTTACACTGAGCCATCTTTCCAGCCCCACAATTGTGGTTGTTACAATAATTTTTATTTAAGTAATTTTAATCACTTTTACTGTATTCTTTTTTTTTTTTTTTCGTATCAGGAATTGATATCATGACCTTGCACTTGTCATGCAGGCACTTGTACTACTGAATCTTATCCCTGGCACCTTCACTGTGTCCTATGGTTGGTGAACAGATGGCAGTTTATGTCCACACCCCACAGACAAGAGTAGAGTGCAGTACTGCACACCCCTACATGGGGGGAGTCAACAGGTGCTGTCTTGGAGTCTGTCTGCCAGGTCAGGCCTTCTCCAAACTGCGATTGCTTCTGTCTTTGCTTACATTTCATACCCTTGACCCTTTTAAAATATGTACGTCAAGGCCAGGGAGATGGCTCAGTAGAATAAACACTTGCCTGACAAGTGCAAGGGCCTGAGTTCAATCCCTGGTTCTACCAAAAAATAAATAAAATACATAAGTCAAACATATTGTGGAATGTCTCACAAGGATTTGGCTGCTTTTCATTATTATCCTAGAGATACCCATTAATGTATACATTCTCACTTATCTAAGTTTAATTCAAGAACAACATGAAGAATATATTAATTAGAATACAGAAATAGGGAAAATATTTTAAAAATAAGGCATTGAGGAGGGGCCTGGGAAATAGCTCAGTAGAATGTGTTTGCCTGGTAAGCTCAAGGCCTTGAGTTCAATCCCCAGTACTGCAAAAAAATAAAAACCATAAGCCTTTGACAAATGGTAAACTCAAACTAAGAGTCACCTTCATATTGACAATAACAGAACTGGCTGGGCAATCTCAGAAAGCATCACAACTGTGGATGATCCTTATTCAGGTGAAATGGTCATCATTCTCCTCATACAGTAAACTCATCTTAAATGGGAGAAAATGTCTTTAGTTTATTGCTTCCTACTGAGTCCTTAGAAACCACAAAACTACTAATGTGCTCTAGTGTCTCATCTTTTCCAAACAAGCATGTAAATTGTATTACATACTTTAAAGGATCAGTTTGCCTCAGTTAATTTAAAATAAGCTTCAAACCATTGTTTCACCATTACAGAGATCATAATTTTTTCAGGAAATTGATGCATACTCTGATGCAAATATTGCACAATGTAAAAAGTACATATCTTAAAATATTGCATACTAACCATAGAAATGTGTCCTTCTGTGTTTCTACAGTTAACAAAGTGATTTTTCCCATTAACTTTATTGAAAATCAATAATTACATATCACATTAAAAATTGTAGAGAAATATTGAAATGTGAAAAATAGAAGATGTAGACAGAGTGAAGTTTTATTTTTATTTTTTGGCAGAACCATGGGTTGAACTCAGGTCCTTGCACTTGCCAGGGAAGTTTTCTACTGAGCCATCTCCCCCACACCTAACAGAGTGAATTTTAGAGAAATATTTCTGAAATCAATATATAGCATGAGATTAATAATAGATTGCACTACCACAGTGATTCTAATACACAAATAAAAAAATCTGTAATTTTGTAAAGTGTTTGGGAGTATAGATTTGAATTTACCTAAATATTAAAGTCATTAATAACTATTCATATGCTTATCACAAAAATGTGTAACTCTTTGTTTATTCAAAAAAATTTACCAATCTTCAGTAAGAATATTTTTATTCTTTCCTTCTTTCTTGAGTTGCTAGCCCAGCCAGATAGCTCAACGAATTAAAGCATCTACTTAGGCAGACCCAGGGACTAGGGTTGGATCAATAGCATGCTGTGCTGGCCCCACTCCCAGGGCCCTGAGACAGTGATTGACACTGACTGTGGTGGTGCACACCTGTAATCCTATCACTTGCCAGGCTGAAAACAGGAGGAGTCCTATCTCTGGAATGAGACCCTGTATGAAATATCTATAAATTTTTTTAAAAGGAATTGCTTCTTTTGCAAGCATCATTTGCATATTCTGGGTATTTCTTCATTTTGCAGCATGTGAGTTGCAAGCTCCACTGTCTTTCATTACTTAGATGTCTATTGCATCAAAGCATGTTGAGTAATTTTTAAAAAAAAAATCATTTGCTGAAAAAGTTATTTGCTGAACCTCAGTTAATCTATTGTCTTTGGTCACTTGGGCTTTGGTACTACAGCTTCAAAACTATCATGTCACGTGAGGCCTTTGTCACTTTGTACTGCTTCTGTAGCTTTAGCCCTTATTGTTCCATCTGCATTTTCTGTCTATCACGTATGTTCTCTGGGATGCAAGCCCATGTATCTTGTTAATGCCAACTATTCCCAGCTGTGTACACCTTGCCACTCATGAGAAATCAGCTGGACATAAACCAGAGGTTAATTTTGGACCCTGACACATTCCATGCACTATCACTGTTCTCATACAACTACTACCAATAATTGTAGTTATGTGGCAAGATGTTTTACAATGAGATAAATCAACTGTACTTTGTTGAAGATTAATGTTTATTCTAAGTATCTTATGATTCTATATACATTTTCACATGAACTTGCTATCACTGTCCCCAACAAAGCAACAGAGGTTTCCCTAAAAGATTTACATCCCTAGGCAGATATAAATCTGCCTAGTGGACTATGTCAAATGGGCTCATTTAGTGTATTATTATTGATTATGTGGATCAATGGGACTCAATTTTCTTTTCACAGACATGAAACACCTTTAAAAAGAATAAATGTGGATGACACAGACAAAGGATCTATAGAATAAGGTACAGGACTACAAGATAAACCCTGAGGGGACTTCACTGACCTCATAAGAAACATAAAATACATGTGTTGGTATATAGGTCTTGCTCTATCTTGGTCTTAACCATCCAGCACTAGAAAAGTATAAAAATGAAGTATACACCGCGGGGCCATAATAATAAGTTGAGCTGTAAAGGGCTATGGTCGACAACTTCTTCGGGTAACTCACTATTGTTGTGGAATGCTGGACTCTGTTGGATTGTGTTGTTGAGTTCAGGAACCTAAATTAATTGAATAACAATCGAGTGCCCATCTTTGACAGGTATAGACAAAGGAATAGGTATAGAAAGGAAAAATCATGAGGTGTGTGTATGGACAGTACAGTGGATGGATAATGCTGTGCCTATACGTAATTCTATGAGAGGCAAGATTTTCACTAATGGTGGTTGGACAGGAGATTATGTCGGCTTCTAGTACTATGGACAACCACTAGGAAAATAACAAGGTAGAAAGTATTAATTATTGAATCTTTGATGTAATTCAGGTATAAAAAATAAGATACACAAACAGCTACACTCTCTTAATTTACTGATAAGAGACATACGGTATAATAATGGCTGTAAGTATAATATCATGTATGCACCTTCTATGATACCAAAACATTATGAAAACAGTTTGCAATGTATTAATTTATCAAATTCATCTTGTCAAGTATCTTAAAACTGTCTCATTGATATTTGTTCTTCAACAAAACAAAAATAATAAATAAATTAATTAATTAATTTTTTTAAAAAAGAATGGCCAGGTGTGGTGTCATGTTCCTGTAATCCCAGCACTCGGGAGGCTGAGGAAAGAGGATTGTTGTGAGTTCGAGACCAACCTGAGCTACAAAGTGAGCTTAAGGCCAGCCTGAACTGCATAGTGAGACCCTGTCTCAAAAAGACAAAAAAGAAAAAGAATAAATGAAGGGCGATGGAGATGTCTCAGTAGAGTAAACACTTGCCTGGCAAGCACAAGGTCCTGAGTTCAATCTCTGGTTACACACACACACACACACACACACACACACACACACACAAAAGAATAAATGAGTGAGCAAAGAGAAGGGAGGTGATAGCAGTCAGAGAAATAAGAAATTACAAAAGGTTGATGTTGCATTTTATGGCTAGATATTACCCTGAAAACCACATGAGCTCATTAAGTGGGACTTAGGGAAGGTGACTATATCTTCAAGGTTTGACCATCTTGTGTGGGTGAGCCAACTCTGAGTTTATAACTAAATGCAGTGTTGTGAGGTGAAGCATGATTAGTAGAGGTGGGTCACAGTGGGTGTGGTCCGGAGGGGATGTATTTCCCTTGCTCCTCTCTTGATCTCTTTGGGCTTTTTTTTTTTTTTTTTTGCAGAACCGAGAATTGAACTCAGACCCTTGCACTTGCCAGAGAAACACTTATTCCACTGAGCCATCTCCCTGGCTCCTTTCTGGGCTTTCTGTCTCTCATGGCACCAACAGGCTCCTATGCCCCACCCCACTACCACAACACCCTGCATTGGAGCCAGCTGACTGTGGACTGAACCCTCTAGTAACTGAGAGACAAGGGCTGGGAGTACAGCTTAGTACCATAGTGCTTGCCAAACAAGTTTGAGGTAGTGAATTTGGATTTCCAGTATCAAAAAACAGAAATAGAAAAGAAACTGAGATAAAAAACAAACCCCTCCTCCTTTAAGTTTAGGGGGTAGTATATATAGTCTCAGCACTGAGGAAATAACATAGATGTTATTAACAAAGAAGTGGGGTAATTGCTGTGATGATGGCCAGCTCTAAGGTCCAGAACCTTTTCGAACTGGTTCATGAAATGTTTGAGAAGTTTAGAGATTCCACCTGGAGAAACAGGCTCAGAATGCTACCAGTAAGCTTGATGGGAAATTCTGGCCGGAGCTCAGAAGGCTGGAACAGAAGGACCTTATTATTAGCTGGACTCAAGGTCTGGCAAAAAAAAATTGTCTGCCTTTTGCACCTATTCTGAGATGTTGAGGTCGACTGAGATTCAGAACAACCACTTAAGAAGTCTGTTGGAGTAAATTTTAGGACAATGTCAGGTTGAGGTGGTGGCATGGATACAACTGGCAGTGTGTAGCCATCTCTACTCTGAGAATTAAGAAAAAAGTGAAGGACAGATGATTTTTAAAATTTTGAGTTTGGCCACAAAGGAAGCTTTGGTAAAATGGGAGCATGCAAAGATGAAGCAGAGAGAAACTTGGTTGCTAGAAAGATTTACATTTTGAAACAGCCTAGTAGTTTACAACAGGACAATGGGGAAAATGCATTTAGGAAATATGAGGAATCAGTAGGGCCCTGCTCTTTGCAGGAACAAACTTGCAAAGGTGAAAGACTTTGATTTGAAAAGAGAGTCCTGAATTACAAGACTGGAAGTGGACACAAAAATAGATCCCATGCATGCTCCCCAGTAAGGTACTTGGAGGTCCTTGCAGGTTCTGTGGCCTTGATAGGAAATGTGATCTCAAGCACATTGTATTCATTTTTAAAAATATATTCGGTACAGGATTTCACTACACAGCTCCAACTCATATTGATCCTCCTGCTTTAGTCTCCCCAGTACTGGGATTATAGGCATCTATCACCATGCCCAGTCTTGGTGCTACTTGGGGTACCCAGGGTAGTGCCCACACCTCATATGGTACCAGGGATCTAACCTGGGTGTGTGCACTTGCCCAGGCAGGCACTTAGACCACTGAGCTATCTCCACAGCCCTGTGCTCATTCTTAGGCAAATGTACAATGAATTGGGATTTAAGCTTTGTTGGTTACTATGGCAACAGGTACCAATGAACACCTGGTTGTATAAATGCTGTTTTCTGACCGAAACATCTCTTTTTTTTTTACTGTAATAAAATTTTATATTTTATTTTATTATTTTATTATTTTATTTATTTTTATTTTTTATTTTTGTTTTATTGAAGTGACCGAAACATTTCTATCAGCTCTTTGCTCAACTTTCCAGTACTAAGTGCTTCCAGAATTAAAGATTCCTACAATATGCAATGTATTAATTATTGTAACTATCTTACTAACCTGTGTTGAAACTGTCTCATTGCTACTTCTTTCTCAATAAAATTAATATTATACATTAATTTAATATTATATATTAGTATTAATATAATTAATATTATATAATTAAAGATTCCTGATTGGGAGTCAGGTGCAGTGGAAGCTCCAAGTATTAGCTACTCCTAAGGCTGAGGCAAGAGAGTCACTTAACACCCGCATTTCAAGGCCAGCCTGGGAAACAGTACATCTCAATGAAACTATTTTGGGGGACCCTTGAGATTCATATTTAGTTACTTGCTAAGGTATCTTTGATATCCAGCTGTAGCAGGTGCCTTTCTGACCACCTAAATTGGATAATTGCAGAAACAGTGTGGAAAGCAATGTCTCTAGATAGGGATCTAGGGCAAGTATGTCAGCTCTAGATAGGGATTTAGAGTAAGTATGTCTTTGCGTTAATATAATATCATCACCTCTAGTTTCTACTGTTTCTAGGTAAGTGTAGTATGCAGCTATAAACCAAAAATATTCAAAGGAATTATTTGTTTCTCTATGGCATATATATAGAACTTTCTGTGGTCCTTTTTACCTAAATATTATAGTATAAGTATGACTTACTGAGACTTTAGCATCTCATGATTTTGATATGCAAGCATTGTCTGAGGGCACAGAGGCAGCTCTCTCCAGTGTACTATGTAGCACCTCTTTGATTAAATCCCCACGTAGAATTTGACTGTTTGGCTATCAGGCAGAAATGGGACTGCCCACTTCATGACTCTTCTCATCTGTGAAGGAACACAGTAGCTCAGACAGGCTGAGGTGGTAGGCTGGGGTGGTACAAAAAGTCAAAAGGTTAATGAAAAGCACTTTGCAGGTGAAGCCATGGTCACTGTCCCCTTTGTTGCCCAGACACATAACCACTCTATGCAAGAAAAGCCTAACAACTTCGCAGTATCTTCGCAGTTTCCATTTCTTTGTAAGTACCAGGACCCCAAAATTTTGTGGGGTGGGTGGCAGGGTATAAGAACTGAACAAAACTTTGCATTCAATCCCTGCTTATATTCTAAGAGACAGGAAATTGTCATGTTGTCAGGCTGGCCCAGAACTACTGTGTTCAAGGGCCAGCCTGACAACAGGCTGTGTTCTACTGCCTTGGCCTCCCAAGTAGCTGGATTTACAGGTGTGTACTACTCCTCCCAGCACCCCTCATCTTGAGAAGCAGTATACTGCCATTGGCCTCAGGTATTGGCTTGCTATCCTCAGCTCCAGTTCTGAGTACACCACTGGATCTGAACCATCTGGGTTTGCATTATCTCTTTATCAAATAAGCACACCCACAGGGCTGCTTCAAGGCTCTCTGGTCCTGCTCTGTCAGTGTCCTTATAGTAGCAAGTACACATGTCTGTGATATCCAACACTGCACATTATTGTTCCCTATCTAACCCAGGGATGGTGTGAGTACTCATATACCAAACTATTAGACACCAATAATAAATAACACAGAAATTTATAAAATTCAGGGCTGGAGGTCGGGATGGGGAGTGAGATGTAGCTCTGAATCACATGGCTTGCTTAGGAAGCCTGAAATCCTGAATCAATCCTGGTGCCAAAAAAAGGACAGTATAAGGTGCTGCTTCCATTTCCCTTTCTCTCTGCCTGAGTCTATTGGAAAGAAGCTGCATCCTGAGACAGTGAGAAACCAAGCCCTTATTTCCTTTGTTCTTGCTTGTTTGTGCCCTTAACAAAGGGTTCAGTCAAGATACAGAGCCATAAAATAACATAGGCAGGGGGGCCAGGGAGATGGCCCAGCAAAATAAACACTTCCCTAGCAAGCTCCAGGGCCTAAGTTCAATTCCCGATTCCACAAAAGAAAGAGAAAAGAAACACAAGCAGCTTTTTTAACTTATACTTTACTTCTTAAAAAGTAAATAAAGCTAGAATCATATTAGTCCACAGAGGGCAATTTCCAGTACCCTATCATGTATAAATAGATATTCCTGGTAATTACAGAACTAGGATATATATGATGTTTATCAACATGTTTACTTAAAATTTACTTTGAAATTGCAACATACATTTCTGTTCCTTTTATTTTAATTTTTTTTTTTGGTAGAATCAGGGATTGAACTCAGGTCCTTGCACTTGCCAGGCAAGTGCTCATTATACTGAGCCATCTTCCCAGCCATTTCTGTTCCTTTTAGATGGTATTTCCTCAGAGACTTAATCATGTAAGAAATTTACAAAAGAAAAACTCTTAATCTAAAACCAGTTCCCACCCCAGTGCATGAGGATCTTTAAAGAACATTTTCTTTCCTGACATCATTGAGCTTCAGGTTATGGCACCCAGGAATATCAGAAGGAACCCACACAGTGCATCACTCTAAGGTGTCATTGTACTCTGTGGGGCCATTTTAGGTCTTAAACCTAAAGACGATGAGAAATATATTCTATTATAATTCTGTGATTAATTGGGGATGCACACTATGTGACACCCCCATCAGTTTGCAGGTCTATTCTCTGTAGGAAGCCCGTCCTGGTCCTTTGTCTTGGTCCAAAAACATGTTATTGGAATCCAACCAAGCTAATTCTAATATACTTCCAGTAAAACCCACAGTGAAAATAAAGACACTAAAGCATTTGCATAATTATGGGGAGCCAAGGGATCCTAAGTATAGCCACAAAGATGGCTTTCCTGAACAAAGGCCTTGACCCAGGGCCAGACCCAGATTTTATTCAGCCCTGAAGGAAAAGTGGCTTGAGGATGAGATTTGTGGGAAGGAGGTGAGTACAGTGAGCTGAGCTAGGTAGGTGGCCTGCATTTACCTCTGTGATTTGCAGAGAGGATATGCAGAAAAAGTAATTTGCATTACACTGTTGAGATAGCATCTTATGGTTTGGGGTCTGCAGCTTCAGCTCTGATGTGTAATTTTTCAAGCCCCAGGAAATCATAGCCTCTATCTCAAAGCTCCTACCCAGCAGACATTGTGGAGCATTGGCTATTTGTCCCGTCTAGACCCAGCTTATATTAAAGAGCAGCTAATGTGGGTTATCAGGAAAACACGTGGGTCATCTTTAAAGACTACCCCCAGCACCTGGGCTAGACCAATATGCATTCCTTAAGGCTAATTGAAAGGGTAAAGAGAAGTCCTAGCCAGCTTGGTACATATCAATACAAGGAAATAGGGTCAGGCTCAGCCAAAATGGAGATAATTGCTTTTTTTTCAAGGACAGGAGCTCAGGTGGTCCTCCATGCTCTTTATCTGCCTAGCATTGGTCTCTGAAGAGTTGGGACCCTAAAATGTACCAGAACACAGAGACATTCTGATTGTTGCCAGCTGAGTGTGGGCATCCAGGGGAGGAATGCAGATTCATAATCTTGCTGACTCTCAGGTCTGGAGCAGCTGATAGGAGGCCCAATATACATGACTGGCTTACTGCAGAATTATATAATAAATACATAAACAGACTCTAAATTAGGGAAAATAAAGCTTCCAACATGTTCTACTAAACATGGTCCAAATAAAAGCACCGGAAGAACAACCCCAATAACACCTATTAATCACTTCCATCCAGAAGTTTTAAAGAGGAACACCCATATATGCTGGGCAAAAGTAGTCATACTGGGACCAGGGAGATGGCTTAGTGGAATAAAAGTTTCCCTGGCAAGTGCAAGGGCCTGAGTTAATCCCCAGTTCTGCCAAAAAACCCTAGTCAGACCTTGTCTTTCATGTTCCAAACCTGAGTGCTTAGGGATGTACACACAGAATTCACCTTGGAGGACAGTCCCCCTGTATTGCAGCTGTCAAAGTGTCACATGCCATCTCATACTGCAGGTATTCCTTGCTCCTAAACTGGACTTCACCACTCAACAAAGAGATCTCTTTGGTGGTGTCATTAAGAGCTTTATCAAGATAATGAGTTAGGGCTTCATAACAACATCTCTTTTGCTCATGTTGGCAGCACATATATTAAAATTGGAATGATACAGAGAAGATTAGCATGGCCTCTGCGCAAAGATGACATGCAAATTCATGAAGCATTCCATATTTTTAAAAAATCTCTTAATCCCACAGAGTGATTAGAATTAGAGGACAGACCAATATGCAAATCAAATACACAGGAAGTTCTTCTGTGCTGTAACACAGAAAAGTTGCCAGGTTGATCCAAAGTTTCTACCAGCGCCCTTGCATCCAAGGGAATCCCAAAGTGTATTGGCTAATCCAGCCAGGAGGCAGCAAGGGCCATAGATTGATACCACAGAATTAGTGGGTGCTATTTGGGGCAGCCCAGAATACTCCAGGCCTTGAGGACTTCTTTTTCGAATATGACCCTCTACTGGTACTACTCAGGAGGAATCTGAACCAAGACTTTGGAAGGCTTGGACAAGGCAGAGAGACATTGCTTGTGCAACAAAGAGGAGCTGCCTGGCTAAGCTGCCCCACGCTGGGAGTGAGCCAGAGATGTTCATCCCATACTTGGAAATATCCATCTTTGTGGTGGTGAACATCCTGTATGGCCACAGGGAGGCTCTAGTTTCTTGAAAGAAAAGACTCAGAAAAATTCTTTCTTTGCTTTTCAGATTTTTTTTCAGAAGCTTTCTGAATGACAGCATCAGTTACATTATTTGAACAGTTTTTCCTATGGCCCTCACCCTCCAAATTCAAATGGATGGGCCACTGAGACACATCAGAATGAGTGGCTGTACATAACAGCACAGACTCAGCTTGATCCTAACATATCTAGCACTGCAGTCTACTCCAGTCACTGCCCTGCAGTGGTGAGACCCACCAAGAGAATAATGAGAAGTGTGAAGCAGATAGGGGCCCACACAACCAGCCTCCTTCCAACCTTGCTTCCTGGGCATATTGCTTGGCCCAGAGAAGAAAGGAGTTGGATTCTTCCTTACTATGGCCAATTCAGGGCAAAAAGCCCAGCAGGAGTATAAAGTAAATCACTGTTAAGCAGGGGAGGCAAGTGAATTCCTTAATTTTTCAAGGGATTCACAGGCACTGCCATGGGGGCCCATACCATCTACAATCTACAGAGGGCAGAAGTGGTAGAAGCATCCCAATGAGAATGTCCATGATGCAGATAGCTCTCTGTTGGAAGGCAGGATGGTCAAGTTAAGTATTTACTCAACTGAAGTGTACTTCAGTGGGTTCTACCCACAGATTCACTCTACTAAGATGGTGCAATCTCTGCAGGATATTCTCCTTTCGTGGTTTGACACAACAATGATGCATACAGTTGGCTATCTCTGGAATATTGATAACTGTTAGAAAAGAAGAGAGTATAGAGATTTAAAAAAGAAGTTAATTATGGGCTTTGTGGATCCTCCAAATGTGTCTTCATGAGAACTAAAGTTCTATAGGCCTTTGAGGCTCTAGGAAGATTTGTGGCAGTACCTATAATCCATATTTTTCTATCACTTCTTGGAAAATATAAGAAAAATTAACCATATATGACTTTAAATAGGATGTTGGTCATTCTCAACCACAGTGGTTTAGCTGTGTTTCAGGGAGTGTTAGAAGGTAGGGAGAGAGGTCAATTCCATTTGGCATATTTCTGGGGCCACACTATTGGCTAAAAACAAAATTATATTGTGATGATTTACTCCATCTTAACAATGTAAAAATTTAAGTATAAGGAAAGAAGAACATTACCTCTTCAGTTTAATAAACTCTAAATATACTACCTCATTTTTTAACAGTTGTAATCTCTGCACCTTTAAAAATACATGATTCTTTACATGTCATTTTAATTCTCTATTTCAATAGGTTGACATACCCAGATATTTTTTAGGAGAGCAAAATGAAGGGCTGCCTTGAATAGCACAACCTCTAGCAACCCCACTGCAACTATTGACTTTTAGCTACTCTCCTTGTAGTCAACAAATGTCTTGCATTGCCTTTCAGAAGCTGACAGACCTCACACAGCAATAGGGAAAATTCTAGAAAGGCAAGGACCAAACTACAACCTAAACCCACTTACTCATCCCAACGTACCTACATTAAAAAGAATCCGGAATACTGAGGCTTTAAATTAGGGGAAAAAAAACCTCAGACACTAGAAAACAAAAGATAAGAGCAGATCTTCCCTTGAAACAACTGACTACAGTATGCATTCCATGGTTTCACCAATACTGATTTATTCTCTTATAAACTATCTGCAAGGAGAAAGACCTAACAGGGCCTGGGAGGTGGTTCAGTGCAATAAGTGCTTCCCTGGCAAACTCAAGGGCCAGAGTTAAGTCCTTGGTTCCAGGAAAAAAAAAACTGCTCTTGGGAGGCCAGGGAGATGGCTCAGTGGAATAAGCGCTTTCCTGGAAAGCGCAAGGGCCTCAGTTCAACCCCTGGTTCCACACACACACACACACACACACACACACACACACAAATAGAAAAGGAAAAACAGGAAAGTGAAGGTTGTAGTGTTAACCAGAAAGACAAAGGAGGAGAAAATATGGATGAGGGTGGGGATCTAATTTTACCCCTCCATGAGTTAGCAAACGAAGTCAGCACCAAATGTGCTCGCAGGAATTCCTAGAAGTCCAAGAGCCCAGTGCTGATACAAGGAGAAAACAGCCACTTGATTCCTTGGTTCTGGGTTGTCTGTACCCTTGAGGAAAGGATGTAGGCAACAGGTAGAATGTGCAGAAACACCAGTCGTATTTATCGTGAAGTTGATAAAGGAGAAGTTATATCAGCAAGGAAGGTCTGTACTATAAAGCCATTTGTGCCTAGTGTAAATTTATATACATTTTATAAGCACAAAGGAAACTACAATAGCAACATTTTTACCTAGAAGTCACTCTGGAATTTTGGAATTGCAAAATGTCTTTCTGTTCTTTGTAGATGATCAGTGTTTCCTTAAGGAATGTAATCAAGGAGAGAATTTACAAAAGAGAATTTGAAAAAGATAAGTTTCTGTTTAAACCATGCCTAGGCCCAAGGCAGGAGGTTCTTTGAAAAAACATTTATCTTCCTGTTATCACAGGGCTGTAGGCTATAGGAGCCAGGACTGGATCACACCTTGTTCTGGAGCCAGACAGCCAGGTGCCCAGGTATGAGAAGGAATGCATACAAGGTCCAACTTTCAGATGTCACTATTTTATGTTGAGTCACTGAATATATTGCATAAACTGCATCACTGGATCAGAGCCCAATAATTGTAATGCCAGTCATAATTATGATCTTTTCCATATTAAACTTCTTGGGTATACTAGGATTTCTAAGGTAGGTGTTTTGTTTTATTTTGTTTATGTTGTTGTTTGTTTTATCTGATTAGATATCTGTGTGGAAGATTCTGGATCAAAACATGAACTCTCCTCTTTGGAAGAAGGCAGCTAGGCTCCATCACAAGTTGCTTTTTTGAGTTGGAGATATAGCTCAATGGTATAAATACCTGCCTGCAAGTGCAAGGTCCTAAGTTCGATCCCTGGTACTGAAGGGGGGGAAAAAACACAAGCTGCTTTCACTCCTTAAGCTCACATTAAAGAACTCTAAACCACGCAGCCCTTCTGATAATGTCACCTCTGTGTCCACAACGCCATCTAGCATCCAGCAAAACTGGGATACATGAGATAGCTTTTGTCTAGGCATCTCAGTTGCTTTGAACTAGCCAGGAATGTGGTAGAAATGAATTCAGTGAGAGGAATATTTCAGACCTGGGAGAGCCCTCGCACCGTGAAATGATAAACAGCTTTTCCCTGAAGGGCATAGTCAGAATTTCAAATAATAAAAATCGTTGATGATACCTTAGCAAATACAAGTGTGGTTCCCATCATTTCTTTTTTCTTTTGTTTTCGGTGGAACTGGGGACTGAACTCAGGCCATTGCACTTGCCAGGGGAGCACTTATTCCACTGAGCCATCTCCCTGGCCCTTCCATCATTTCTGAATGCTTTCTCCAAGTTCTTTCCAATGATTCTAGTAAGAATTATGTTTTTGCCACAAGAATTGAGTGATTAAGGACTTTTTACCTTGCAGGGTAAACTGTCTAAATGCTAAGCAGGAACTTTCCTTTGTAAGATTCACTGTATTTAATCACTGTACTCTGAAAAGAACAGGCAACTATAGAACACTCAGAAGATTGAGACTTCTTTTACTTTTAACAAAGAGGCAACCTGTCAGAGGCCCACGACACCAAGTGTAGGCAGTGTGGCTGATTGGCCTGACTCATGCATGATTCAAATGGCAGACTGTGTGGTCCTGTGGACCTGATAACGATTCCTGAAAGTGTAGTGTTGGTATGTCCCATGCCCATGAGAACTTGAAAGGTAAAACATCCAGTGATATTTCTGCTGTTTTGGGTGCTGGGCTCAGCCTTGCCTGAGAATCCAGTGAGAAGTTGTTGTCTTTAGGTTTTGGCACTGTATGTGGTTAGAGGAGACAGGACTTCTGCTGGCTTATATACCTTATGGTTGTGCAACTGAGCCATGGATGGAGGAAGAAAAGCTCTGTGTATTTGTTTGTACTGGTGCCTATTTTTATCTGCATGAAATGCCACATTGCTCTAAAACTCTATATACCTTTTACCTTCTGATGGGCTCTGACTATATGGGATCAGGAACAAACTACCAAAATTATTGCAATGTTATGGAATATTTGAGCTTTTGTTATGTTTTTCTTCAATACATCCTATTTGTAATTAGGATACATTTGTAATACATGAGAAGTATCTTCATTTTGTGGGATCAATACATGTAATAAAATATTTTGAGGGGTCAAGAAGATGGCACAGTAGAATAAGCATTTGCCTGGCAAGCTCAAGGACCTGAATTCAATCCCTAGTTCCGCAAAAAATAAAATTAAATTAAATATTTTGATTGGTTTTGAAGCCCTTCTTCCTGTTCTCAGCTCCCATTTGACTACATCCAACAAATTGCAAATATTAATTTTTCACTAAGTAGTACAGAAATTAAAAATCATTCTCCCTATTTCTCAAAGTTGACCATGCTAGTTGGGCATAGTGGTGCAGACCTGTAATCCCAGCAATCGGGAGGCTGAGGCAGGAGGATTTTTGTGAGTTCGAGACCAGCCTGAGCTACAAAGTGAGCTAAAGGCCAGTCTGAACTGCATAGTGAGACCTTGTCACAAAAAGACAAAAAAAAAAGTGACCATGTTTACTCATTTGAGATATTTCATAGAGCTACATTTCCTTAGAAATATATTTTTAAGCTGGGCCTGGTGGCACATTCCTGTAATCCCGGCACTTGGGAGGCTGAGGCAGGAGGATTGTTGTGAGTTCGAGACCAGCCTGAACTACAAAGTGAGCTTAAGGCCAGCCTGAACTGCATAGTGAGACCCTGTCTCACTATGACAAATAAAAAAGAAATATATTATAAAAAGAAATATATTTTTAACATTCTTGCCATCAATCCCTCTAATACCATTTTTTTTTTTTGCAGAACTAGGAATTGAACTCAGGTCCTTGTGCTTGCCACACAAGGGCTTATTCTACTGAGCCATCGCTTTGGCCCCTCTAACATCTTTTTTGCTATATTTATTGTTCACCGAATTGAGTTTCAGGTGATTCATAAATCATTGAAAATTTAGAGGCCCTGGGGACATGGCTCTGGAATAAGCACTTCCCTGGCAAGTGCAAAGGCCTGAGTTCAGTCCCCTGTTCCAGAAAAAAGCAAACAAACAAACAAACAACAACAACAAAAAAAAAAACTTAGATTATTGTACAATGAAAATGAGATTTTCAGTAGAAGAGCAGATTGGGCTTAGCCTAAAGACACAAATTAGAAGTTAAAGCCAAGGATCAGTGGAGGAAATCTATAGAGGAGAAATCACAGGAAGTGGCAGACCCCTCCCAACCTGACAGAACCAGATTCTTGTGCAGGACTCCTGCTGAGAAAGGTGCAGTAGTTCTCAACAACTAATAATGGGGAGTTCTACAGCCTGATCCCCACACAAGGGGACAGAGGAGAACAAGAAGTTATGGAGGGCTCTTTCTAGAATTCGATTTTATAAGTATACAAATGATCCTAGAAGACAGTAAACTGACT
The DNA here is from genome assembly GCA_004027165.1 of Ctenomys sociabilis. Classification (NCBI taxonomy): domain Eukaryota; kingdom Metazoa; phylum Chordata; class Mammalia; order Rodentia; family Ctenomyidae; genus Ctenomys; species Ctenomys sociabilis. The sequence continues at coordinate 33,588 of PVKA01004495.1, read as the reverse complement.
AAAATTTGTTTCACAAAAAATCCTTCCTGGATGTTAAAATATACAGAAGACATAAGAGGAATTTCAATTTTAAGCAATACTTAGCAGTTATTTTATTTCAACTATTGTTTTAAAATAGAAAATATAAGTCAATGCATTTTAGGAACTTAACTTGTTTACATGAAAAACAAGTGGTAAGTTTATAAACTTAAAGCACCAATTAGTCTTTTAGTACAAATACAAAACCACTACCATGCCTTCAGAAATCCCGATTTTCACCCTTCTTCTGAGACAAACACTATCACATACATTTTGTTTCTTAAGGTTCAACAATCGTCCACTAAGTACTAGTGTTGTGTCAAGGTCACCCTGCTCATCATACTCCTCAAATCTTGGGGCCAGGGAGATAGCTCAGTAGACTAAGCACTTGCATGACAAGTGCAGGTTCCTGAGTTCAATCACCGGTACTGAGAAAGAAAGGACTACTCAAATCTTACTCTATCATGTGAAAACACATTACCAACACTTAGCACTTGCTGATGAATCTGGGATATGAAATGTTAATTCTAGGGGATGGGAAGATAGCTCAGTGGAATAAGTGCTTCCCTGGCAAGCACAAGGCCCTGAGTTCAATCAATCAATCAATCAATAAATAAATAAAACCTAAGGGATAGGTGGTTCATTAAAAACATGTTAATTCGTCCCTCCTTGCTTTATAATTCCAATATGGGTTTTTCTTCTACTTCATCAGGGCATTATCTGAATGCCACCCTACTAATTCTTGATTATGCACCCATGGCTACCAGTGACACAGACTCCCGAATTTACTTACTTTGCTGACCATAGCAGCAGGCTAAGGCCAGAGATAGTAAGAGACAACCTCCCAAAATCAGCTACTGGAAGTGCTAGGATTTTTTTTTTTCCTTTGGTATAGGTTTTGTTGTTCCTTTATTTTTCTTTTGCACCCATATAGATTTTTTTAAAAGTGTTGTAGGGAGTCTGAAAACAGAAGAATTACTATGAGTGAAATCTGTAGACACGACAGACCCTGTAGACCCTGCACTAGATACCTTTTTTTTAAAAAAAGCATTGCATGCAAACTATGCAGCTACTCTATCCCTGGTCTACATCCCTCACCCCTGAAATGCAAATGTTTTAATGTAAAATATCAGAACCAAGTTCTTTATTCATAAAAACCCTACTAGATAATGGTATTGTCAAAGATTTTTTTAAAGCCAGGGATGCACTAGTTGAAGAGGCAAGAACAGATTTTTAACAATAAATGACAATCATAATAGGAAGAAAGACTCACCAAGACTGAATTCAACTTTCTTTGTACAGAGGTGAATTGCATTTTAAAAGAAGAATACTGGGAAAGAGGGATCAGGTCAAAACCAAGGCCTCACTAAAGTGGAACTCAAAATGTACAAAAGGCAAGTGAATGCAAATGGGATTTGGGCTATTGTGCTTAAGTATGAGCTGAATTCATTTTGATTTGCACAAATGTGAATGGTTTTCTAAAAAAATAAATGGGTAGGTATATAAGAGGTGGAGCATGGTCTTTAGTAGAGACAGAACAGTGTGAAATTACGAGTTGGCTGAAGTAAAAGTGGTTTGGCCAGCTGTGTCTGCTGGTATCTGATTAAGACAGGACCTTATCTCCCCACAGACACTGGGAAACAGAGGCTCAGTCTCACTGTTCATTACATTTCAAAGGAATGCCTTTTGAGCCCTTGAGAAAGATACTAGAGTTGAAAGGAAAGCATATGCATCTAAAAGAACAGAGGAGAGATTCACAATCATCAATTCCCCAAGAAAAGCTTGGGGTGAGGGCCATACTTAGGAGTTGGGTGCAATAATAAAGCCTTTTGGCAACCTTGAAGCATTCCAGAATTGCAGTCTTGAGCCATTAGCAACTGTTAGCACTTGGCTAGGTATTTTAATGTGGAAGGAAAGGATTGGGTCAAATAAATTAGAAAGTCTGTAGGTTTTATACTCTAAGGTTAAAATAGTGTAGAAGGTAGTTCAAAAGTACCCAGCTAGAGTACTGGAAAAATCTTTCTCAGTATCAAAGACAACAATGAAACCTAAATTTATTTTTAAATCTCATTGACTTTGAATAACCAATAAAGGAAATTTCATACTCCCGATTTTAAAACTTAGAAAACTATAGAAAGTAAAACAATGTAGTTCTTTTTAATAGTCATATGTATAGATCAATAGAATTGAATGGTCATCCCAGAAATAAATCTTGTCATAGATACTCAAATGATTTCCACATTTTTCAATATGTAATACAGATATATATGTGATACCAGTCTGAATCTAGTACACTTGAAGAAAAAGTGAATTTGATGGGCAGATGCTATACAAAAAAGGAAAAGTATTGGTTAAGGAAAATGTCAGATGGCTAAGATTGAAGAAAAGATGCCGCTAAAAATGTTAGAATCATCGAAGTAGAACTATCTTTTGGTCTGGTAACACTGCCTTGTGCAAGATACTGAGTCAGATCATAATCTCTCCCTTGTAGAAGGCAACAATTGGGCCAGAGAGATTGCTCAGTGGAATAAGCGCTTGCCTGAGTTCAATCTCGGTTCCACTAAAAATAAATAAATAAACAAACAAATAAATAGGGTAACGATTAAGCTTCTTAAGCTTCGTCACAGGCTTTTTCATTCCTTAATTTGCATGGCAGAAATTCCTGCCACACTATGCTTCCTGAGAACCACAGGGCCCTGTATACATAGCGCCATCTAGCATCCAACAAAACATAGGCCTAAAGACCAATTGAATTGAAAGTGCTGTGGGGGGATGGTTAGGGGGCATAAAATGGCTATGGGGGTGCAAGGAGTTAAAATATATATGAGTAGAATATATTTATTGAGGGAAAGAAAGCTCCTGTCTGAGAGAGGGACATGGGAGGGAGGCAGGCAGGTTGCCTCCCACCAACTGTATATTTTGGGCAAGATTTTTTCAAAATTTATTTCAAAACAAACATAATAACTAATGCTAGAAAAATATATTCATGATTCCATGTAAAGATACAGGGAGGATAGCCAGTGCCTGCTCTGCCTATCAGTCTGTAGACAAAGCAAAACAGAGGCTGGGAGAGGTGGCGCACACCTGTAATCCCAGCCCTCCGGAGGAGCTGCTAGTTCAAGCCCAGCCTGAGCTACATACAAAAAAGAAAAATTCGAAAGTTTATTTGCTAGGGCTGGGAAGATGGCTCAGTAGAATAAGCGCTTCCCTGGCAAGCAAAAGGGTCTGAGTTCAATCCCCGGTTCCACCAGAAAGAAAAAGAAAGCTGATAATGCTAACATAGATGTACACAAGTTACCATAGGGTGACACATATTTCATGTTTGTGGAACTCGTTCAGTTGACTTCACACAATGGGATGTTCATCCACGAGCAAGTGTTTTGGGTGTTTTGACATAAAAATACTTTTTTTCTCCAGTCACACTACAGATAATAAAATGATCAGCATTTCTTCTGCTACAGATTTTCTGTAACACGAATTACTCTGGCTTGTTGCTCCGGCCTGTGCAGTCCACACGGCACCGAGGGCCGTAGCTGGATCCCCAACGCAAACCGCAGGAAGTGCGCCATCTTTCAGAGTGGCAGAGATGACCACTGAACGCTGAAGGCTAGTGACGTGGCACATTGGTAGGACAGTGGCCCACAGGGGCATGTCTCCCCATGGACCCAGAAAACGCGTGGCAAGGCTCCCCTCGCCTTCCTAATTTACTTGTGGCACTAAGATCTCTAATAATCACCTTTTTACCTACCCCTAGAGATTCCTATCAGTCAAGTTGTAATCTACTATAAAAATGGTTTTTTTTTGTTGTTGTTTTTGGCAGAACCCAGGATTGAACTCAGGCCCTTATGCTTTCCAGGGAAGAGCTTATTCCACTGAGCCATCTCCTAGCCCTATACAAATGTTTCTTCCATGGGCTGCCTGTCCTTTTGTTATTGCTCTTTAAAGTCTTATTCATATAGAAGTGGGTAATGGATTTTATGCACAAAAAAACTATACAGTGCTTCTGCAATACCAATTACTTTATAAAAACATTAGCCTGAAGTCATCATTTTGTACCTATCCTTTTCAATATTAGTGATTTTCATTTCATGTTTTTAATGTCTGAAACATTCAAATATATTAATCATACTGGATTTTAGGGTCTTTCAAAAATAGATTACTTTTGTAGTTTGTACAAGATTTTTCTTTTTTTTTTTTTTTTTTTTTTTTTTTTTTTTTTTTTTTTTTTTTTTTTTTTTTTTTTTTTTTGTCTTTTTGAGACAGGGTCTCACTATGCAATTCAGGCTGGCCTTAAGCTCACTTTGTAGCTCAGGCTGGTCTCAAACTCACAACAATCCTCCTGCCTCTGCCTCCCGAGTGCTGGGATTACAGGAATGCGCCACCATGCCCAGCTTACAAGATTTTTCTTGATTCTCAATTTTTTTCTTTTCTTATATAAAACCTTTACTATGCGGTTACTTGTAAAACTTTGAGTCTCTATGATTATTTATAAAGTGTCACTTTCCTTTTTATTTTTTTGACAGAACCAGGGATTGAACTGAGACCCTTCCCTTGCCAGGGAAGCGCTTACTCTACTGAGCCATCTCCCTAGTGCCACACTTTTATTTTTAAGAAAAAGTACAAGGTTAAATTTCAAAATTATGTTTGTAAACAACTATATCTATACAGATCAGATATAGATAGATACATTCCCAGGATCCTAAAATATGGACATTAAAAATTCTCCAAACTATATTAGCACAACCCTTTCTTTTTTTAAGTCTTTATTTTCAATGAACTAAGAGGAACTAGTTCTATAACTTTTTATTTTCTATAATTATCTTGTATTTCAGTTTTTTGCTTTTCAATTCCTCCTCCCTTTTCTCCTACCCTACTTCCTATTTTTGAACAATTTCTTCCCATTTCACAATATCTATTATATATTTTAGTCCTTATTTATTTATCCTTTCAGTTTCTCACACCATGGACAAAATACAATCTTTACATTTGTGAATCTGGTTTATTTCTCTTATAAGTGTGACTTCAAGTTGCATCTATTTATCTATAAATGTCCCAAGTTTATCCTTCTTTTATGCCTGAATAGAATTTTATATAAACGATCACATCTATTTTATCCATTCCTCAGGTGATTAGCATTTTGGTTGTTTACAAGATTTAGCTATGAAAAACTGTGCTGCGATAAACATGGGTGCACATGTATGATGGTGATATGATACTTTTAATTCTTTTGGTAAAATACATAGAAGAGGACCTCTCCTCTTAGTGTCCTGAAGAATTGTGATGCTGGTTTCCACACTGTGCACTCCCAGCAATGGTGCACAAGGATTCCTTTAGTTTGTGTTTCCTCAATAGACTTTCTCTGCAGCACCTACCCCAACTTACTTATGTATACTCTATGGCTGTCCTCATGGTACAGTGACAAAGTCCAAATCACATACTTCATGATTTTCACAATATCCAGTGTTAAGTCTAGGCCCTTGTTACTTCAATATTTCATTTAACACAGATGAGATTGACACAGATGTGGTTGCAGAGATTGTAAATGTTATAGTTCATAAAGAATTCCATAAGTTCTTTGCAGTAGCCCCTTCTTACTACAATTTCCAAGTATTTCCTATTTCCCGTTGGAATATGTAACAGTGGCAGATTGCATTGCTAAACATGTCATAGAAACATCTTTTGTTCAGTACACACACACATCCTATAAGTGAAGAGAAACACACTCCTACTCTTAAATTGTATTCCGTGAGCTCACTTAACTGCCACAGTCACCATGGCAACTGAAGTCCTAAGGATTGGACCAGGAGATACTGGAGGGGAACAAAAGACAGAGGAGGAGTGAGGAATTCAGCAGTCTTATTTCCCTTCTCAATGTTCTCATTAACACTCTGATCTGGGCATCGTGGCTCACACCTGTACTCCCAGCACTTGGGAGGCTGAGTCAGAGGATCACTGTGAGTTCAAGGCAAGCCTGGGCTACCAAGTGAGTTCAGCCTGAACTGCATAGTGAAACCCTGTCTGAAAAATAAACAAAATAAAAATCTGATTAGTGGACTTCTAGAAGTGTCCCCGTGCACTACCTTGATTACTCCTGTGTTTCAGAGTGTTTTAAGTTTAGGACAGATGACATGAGAAAGACAAAATGAAAACTCATCTCCAGCTCACTATTAACAATAGAGCACTCATCCTAGACTTCCTGCTCTACATATTTTCTGAGTAAAGCACTAAATATTCAATCTGTTATCACATCTAGACCCCGCAGTTAGCACTGGCGTAGTACACAAACAACTTGGGCTGTGACTGGAATTTTAGTTTTAATTCACAAAGCTGTGAGTTATGACTGGAATGCTGGCTGCTTGTGCTTCTGGATGTTCTCAGACACAGATAGAACCTTTACACAGTTGTGGAAGGAAGCAAACAACATCTCCTCCTATATGGAGTTAAGTGAGAAGTTCTGGGAGAGTGTCCCTGTAAGGACAGAGATTAGCCTGTGTGCAGGAGCGAGACTTGAAGGCTGTGTAGTGGAGCCTGTACCTTCATTTTTTTTTGTCAGAACCAGGGGTTGAACTCAGCCCTTTGTGCTTGCCAAGGAAGTGTTTATTCCACTGAGCCATGTCCTTGGCCCCTGTATCTTCAACTGATGACTTGAGTTAAAACCAGTCCACAGGAATAAATTGATTTCATAAATTGTTTCCAGTACAATAGCTATATTCAGTATCAGGACTGAGAATACTTGCTCTGTCTTTCCTAAAAATGTACCCTGTAATGTAAATTTAAAAAAAAAGAGTATTTTAACAGAAATGTGTACTTTTACTCTTCAAATATATTTTCCCAAATTAACTGTTTGAACAGTCATGGCTTTACATTCATGTATATTCTTAGTAAACTTTTAAAAATTTTCCATTATAATGACACCTATTATATTTTTCTTATTTGAATATATATGTATAAATTTTAGGAAAGGGTCTACAGCGTGTTCAGGGTCTCACTACTAGATCAGATTCATAGTAATCTTTCTGTTTACAGCCTCCCAAGAGCTGGGATTATAGGCATGTGCCCCCATGCCCTGTCTCAACTGCCATCTCAGCATGCCCCAGGGCTGGGGATGGCATGGCATGCTGGGGAATTGAACTCTCCTAGCCCCTGAGCCTCCTTACGGGTGCTTTAATCCGCTGAGCTATTTGGCCATCCCTGAATAATATTGCAATTAAGTACATCTTAGTAAACATTCTGTATTTGAGCATTTCTATACATTTCCTAACACATCAACAAAGTACATATCAAGGTAAGCAGGGAATAAGGATTTAAATGTGTGGTAGAACTCTTGTCCAGCAAGCAGGAAGCCCTTGCTTCTGTCCTAAGCATCAAAAATATTTTAAAGGCTAAAGAATAAAATATAAACAAAGAACTTTGTTCTGGGCTCATTTACCTGACATTTAAATAATGTGGCTTTTATATTCTTGTCTGGAAACATCCTATTGTTTTATCCTGGAGACAAACAACACTGTCATTTTAAAATTACACTTAAGGGGGCCAGAGAGATGGCTCAGTAGAATAAGTATTTCCCTGGCAAGCACAAGGGCCTGAGTTCAAGCCCTGGTACTGCAAAAAAAGAAAAGAAAAAAGAAAACTTCAGCTTCATGACACAAAGTTATCTAAGATTACAGAGCCTTTTTCCTTTCCAGAAAATTCACTCCAGAAAAATCCTGATGGGTGTAACAGTCACAAGAAGCCTGTAACAGAGTCCCACATCTTTCACATATAAATTGTACCTGTGCTTTTCTAATACTAAATAAATTCACAAAGCCTCGAACACTGTTCTTAGAAATAACAATACTAAGTGCCCAGCATATCTCTAACCTTCAAACACAGAAAAATGATACGTATTCTACTATGCTCCCTAAATGGCCCCTGAAATTAGAAATTCACATAGATGATTTCTCCTGAGGTTACCTCAAGACCACCTACAAAATCCAAGCCCTGACCACAGTGTACCTCTCCTGATAGCCTCCGCTTTATTTTCCTATTCTGTACTTTACCTCTGCCTGATAAAATCATTTTGTGTCTGTCACTAACGTGCCCCACAAACATAAGTTAGTGAACCTAAAATGTACCCGATGGGTTGAGTGAATCGAGATCAGTATGTTCTCTCTGAGGGATTTTCTCAGGCACCATTCAGTTACAAAAACATTTACTTATATAAACTTAGAGGGCTAAGACACCACTAAGCATAATAATATTTAAAATTTTTTTTTGTTCATAGTGCTAGTGTGGGAATCCAGGGCTTACACAACTGCATAATTCTTACTATTTGAAAATAAAAGTCAGGTGCTTTTTGGTTTTGTTTGCCTTCTTTGTTTGATTATTTTGGTTGATTTTTGGGTTTGTGATAGGATCTCACTATATAATGCAGGCAGGCCTTGAACTTGCTATGTAGCCAAGGCTGGCCTTGACCAAAGAAAGATTCTCCTGCCTAGAGTGGATGGAATTACAGACAAAGTCAGTTTTACTGGAGAAACATATAACATTCAAAATTTACTGAAAAAATGTGTATTTTTGCTGGATATAACTATATCCACACTATTCATTCAATTATAGGTGAACCCTTATGTATACATACCTTATCCTTTACACATTCTTCTTCGAATTTATACTGAAAATTGTGTGTTTAATTCATGTGTCATTGGAGTTGGTACCATTATGGAACCAAGCACAATTGTTATTCTTCAAATTAACCATCTCCTAAGGGATGATCCTGAAGCCTCTTCAATACTTCTTGATCTACAAAAAACATTCTCAAAATGGTCTTTGTCTTGGTTCCTCTTCTCTTGTTGATGAGTCAAATACCCGAAAACTAAAATGAAGGAAGGAAAGGTTTATTTAGCTCAGTTAATAGAGGTTTCAGTGCATACTCAGCTGACTCCAAGGCAAAGTAGCACATGGCAAAGAGCAACCTTTCACAGTGGTAGCAAAGAGCAAGAGCAAAAGGACAGGAGTAGCAGCAACAATGGCTATAGACAGCAAGCCTATCTCCCTTATGTTGTGTTCAGGCTATCCTCCCCAGGCTAGGTGTAGCACTTACACCCATAATCCCAGCAGTACTCACACCTATAATCCCAGTGGCTCATGAACTAAACACAAACTCTACAAGTCCACACCATGCCTCCATGAGGTTTTAGGGGGAAAACTACACACAAACCATAACAGCCCTATTATTTCCAATTATAATGACTATAAGGTTTGCAAAATTTTATCTTCTCTTTAATCAGCTCTCCACATTGCACAAGATGAAATAAAGAGCATTTTAAAACTGTTTCACAGTACTTAGTATTACTTTGACGACTGTAAAGTGGAAGAATGTATATGGAGCCTGGTGTGGTGGTGCACACTTGTAAACCGAGCACTTGAGAGGCTGAGGAAAGAGGATCTCTTGAACTCTGAGTTCGAGACCAGCCTGGGCTACAAAGTGAGTTCAGGGTCAACATGAGTTGGATAGTGACATCCTGTCTCAAAAAGATAAAAAATAAAAAGCATCAAAGAAGCAAGCTGACTACAATCAAATTCCATGACATGACAGAACTATATTGAGGTTTTTTCTAAGTTACTGTATTTACATTGTAATAACTTACTCATAAGTATATTTTATATGTCTATGTATGTTTTGCCTGATTGGTTTTCTTTTTCTTTCATTTTTTTTAAATGTATCAGTTATTTAATTAGGTTCTTAGTAAGAAATTTAGAACCCTAATTTATGAGGATAAATTCCATTTGTCAAAGCAAAAACAGATTGCAGGTAGCCCTGGAGCTTAGGAACAGCTTAGATTTTTGCCAAAATCTGTAAGTCCATTGCTTTCTGAACCACCTTGCACTGCTCTGAAATCTGGTATCTCTCTTTCTCAGTGTTGAAGATCTCACCCTCCTGGTGTCTGGGCTTCTGCAGCTTCTTCTTGAAATAAGCATCAGTCAGGTGTTTGAGGATTTTCACTTTGCTGATGTCAATTTTTGTAGAGGTGGCAATGACAAATATCTGGTGTATTCTTCATAGAGGAACATGATTAAGGCTAAGAGGCCCAGTCACAAGTAGCAAGCCACTGGCCAACTGTTTCAGGAAGACCACTCTCTTGCCTCTGTGTCGCCTGGTGAGGATGATCAAGATGGTGCCAGGAGTGATGCTAGCTCGAAGTTCCCACACATGCTGAATGAAGAGTTTCTTGCCATGGCTCAAGAGGCTTCAGGGACTCTTCACAAGGGTAGTATCTAGGCATTTTTCGAAACACCCATCCAGCTACCTCCATTATTGTCCCCAATGACCAGTTTTGAGATTGTAGCAAGAACTTCTCCTTCTTTTTCTTCTCAACCTTTGACTCAGCAGCTATGTACGTTCTCTTGTAAAAAGCCTTTCTGGCATAGTGGATTGGGAGTATATACTAATTCCTCTAACCAGGACAGGATTTCAGCTGCAGTGGGGCTGCTTGGACTTCTTTGCCTTCTTCACCTTACCCTTTTTACCAGTACTACTGGAAGAAGTCTTCTGGGCTTTGAGTTTTTTCTCTTTAGTGTCTCAGTTTTTTCACATGCCATCTTGCAAGATGGGAAAGAGCTTGACTGGTGTTGAACATAAAATTTGCATTACAGGTGTTGAATGTAAAATTTTCTAATATAGCCAGAGCAAGTGTGCACATAATTGCAGACTGTTCCCAATTTCAACTTGCAAGGACAGACTAGTATCAAAATCTTGGTGTGATTCTTTTCTAAAGATCAACTATGATCATAAACATGCTCATTTGGCATCTTTGTCTCAGTATGTGCATGCATGTGTTTATAAGAATACATGTTTGACAACATTATGCTAGACAGAACTGATTACATGGTGTGTGACTGTGTGTGGGTATGAGACAGAGAGAGAGAGAGAAAATTTTCACTGCTTTTCTTCGACTGAAATTTTACACAATTACTATTTAACTATTAAGTGGAGAAAATTAAGGATGTACTCTTTAAAATGCCTGGTGTACAACAGTAAATTTCATAGAACAAGAACAACTGAAAAGCGTCTTTTATATCACAGGGGCTACATTTTGTGTCCATGATGGATGAAGTTTGTAAATCTGGTATTTTTCTCAAACCAGTCTGATGTGTATTCTGTAAATGTGGCTTTCACAAGAATTACCTGCTTAACTGTCTCCTTTATGGACTGGATCAGAAATACATTTTATATTTAGAGCACACTTTCATATAACTGAGTCCTGAGGATTAGCTACTATGTCTGCTGTTTATTGTTTGTTTTAGTGTTTTGTTTTGCTGTACTGCATGGTTACTAGGTATGATGTAGATCAGGGCTTAGACATCCAAATATTCTTTCCAGAGTGCTGACTTATAGGTCAGAGCTGGATATCCTGAGATTTTTCTAGGAAGATCTCTTGCATGGACACTGGACACTGCACAGATTACTAATGGTAAACCCAAATCACACTGTGGAACTATATTTCATTTGAATAAAATTACATCAAGGCTTGGTGGTGCAATCCTATAATCCTAGCAATCAGGAAATTGAAACTTAAGAGGATCTCTGTGAATTTGAGGCCAGTATGGGCTACACAGTGGGTTGAAGAGAGGCTGGGAAGATGGCTCAGTAGAATAAGTGCTTGCCTGGCAAGTACAAGGGCGTGAGTTCAATCCCCGGTTCTGCCAAAAAGAAAGAAAAAAGAAAGTGCATAGTGGGTTTAAGAACAACCTGAATGACATAAGGAGATCCTCTCAAGAAAGAAAAAATAGAATTACAAAATTTAAGCCTAAGAACATCACCAATTCTTGAGGCTTAGTCCATGTGATCAATAACAGAGAAGAACATCAGGAAAAAATTCAACTGGATAAAGAGAATGTTTAATTTCCTTTTCAAGTTAAGTCTGACATGTAGGGCCCAGAATATCTCCCTGAGATGATATCTCTTGTGAAGGAACTATTGCATTTAGAGGGCTCTGTGAGTCTGTGACTGAGGCTAATTCACTGTGAGCTAAATTCCCCAGCTATTAACTTCAGAGGTGGAATTTTGTGCCATACACTGTGGAGATGTGACAAGTGCGTAAAACTGCATTACCTCATCAACCACAGAGCAGCATCTCCAGTTACATAAGCCAGGGTGCAGAGAGGATTGTGGGACTGAAGTGGAAGAATCACCTGTCTTCCCTGTTTAATGATGGGCCTGTAACCTAGAAAATCCTCTCCTTATCCCACAGGAGAATACCAAAGCTCACTCTGAGAAGGTAACTTGTAACACTCGTAGGGAAGAAACCAAGAAGGGTAACTAAGCATTTATTAGAGAAATGAACATTTGAAGATATGAACAGGAAGAATCCATATTGCATTCCTCTTCATTCAGAGGACATCGTGATCTACTCTGAACAACATAAAACTTTATTAATATTATCTTAACTAGTGATATGTTAATCAGATATAGTAGTACGTTAGTCCAGTTGGGATACTGGTCCAGTCAAGGATTTATGTATGCAGCTCCCTGCTAGATTCCATCCTCCATGTTACAGAGGTCCTCTTCACCTCTGCATTATGGTTTTATTCTGTAGAGATGAGTAACATATAAGGTTTTCATCTTCAATAATAAATAGAAAGGAAAAAGGGCCAAGGACAAGTCTTCCTTTATGTATAGGGAGGGATACATTTATGATATTGAATGTATCCTTCTCTATCCAAAAAAAAAAAAAAATAGAAAACAAGAGACTAGGCATAGTGGCACAGGTTTGTAGTCACAGCTCTTGGGAGGCTGTTTACAGGTGGATCTCTATGAGTTTGATCTAGTAAGACCCTGAACACCCTAAAAAACACACAAAAAGAATGAATCCCTCCTTAAAACAACTGTGTCACATTATTACCACATATGTACAGAAGTCTGGGACTTTTATGGTTGCCTTTTCTGAAGATTGAAAGAGTCTCAGAGGGGTAAAGTGACATGGTGTCTTGGGAGGATTTGGTGCCTGCTCCTTTGTGCTGCTGACAGCACAAAGTAGCTAGAGGAGAACACAGTAGGCACTGGGCTAAGCCAATATCAAAGCCTCCTAAAACTGGCACCTGAAGATCTATGTCCTTCACTATTTCTTTTGTCTGTGCAAAATAAATTTTGCCTCTCCTGCTAATTATAAAAATACCTCTCAAACAACTTGTGTAACTTAGTGCTTTAACAGTTCCAAATAATTAATCCTGAGAGGATGAAAAGTAAAAGGCTTGGTAACTATTTCTACTGAGTCATCACAGACCTGACATTGTGTACCAAGTTTGGTGAGCAGGAGAAGAAAGCCACACAGAGAAAGTGTAGTATGCTTCCTTTCTCTATCATGAAACTTCTCAACAAACTAGCTATCACTGTAGTTCTAGAAGAGCAAAGAGACCAGGCAATGACTTTCTTAAAATCACTTACTTACACAGAGGAGGAGATAAGTAAGATGAGGTAAGAGGGTACTGAACACATTAATAATTTACCAAAAATGTACAATATTCATGAATTTGAAAGTGAGGTGAATTAAAAATTGTAATAAATTGTTAGACTTACTTCATATCATATACTTAAAAGGATGCCAACTAATTTTAATCTACATAAAGAGGAATAATTTACATAGCTAAATTCAAGAGAACAAAAGAATAATGCAATGTTTTATTTATTTTTACCAGCTGAAAAGCTGCTCCACTGCATGAGATATGCCATGCTTTGAACAGAGTGTAAGGGGTGTTCAAGGAGAGGTTGATTCTTCTACCATGGACATGGCCAAGAAACGGAGGTTCAGCCTTCGTGTCTCAGCATAAGTTCAAACATTAAGTTTAAAAGCACTTTGGAAATCTGTAACAATCACAGAAACATCAGGTGTGATGCAGCAGCTCATATCTATAAATCACAGCATTCTCGGAAGGTTGACACAGTAGGACCAGTGCAAGTTTCCTTTTTGTTGTACTGAGAATCAAGCTCAGGACCTTGTACTTGCCAGGCAGGCAGCTGTGCCACTGAGCCACATCCTTGGCCCTGATCTCTGCAAGTCTGAGGCCAGTGTGTAGTACAAAGTGAGTTCAAGTTCAGTCTGAACTGCATAGGGAAACCCTGTCTCAAAAAGACAATAAATGAATAGATAACATCTAGATTTTTTAAATCACTTATGCCTTATATATGAGTCCTGAGTTTAATTTTATGTATGTGTGATATTAGGTCACATAGTACATAAAACTTGAGTGAAAGGATGAGAATTACTGCCTAAAATCTGTGTGACTGACCTACTCTAATACTTTAAGTAGTGTGTGCTGTAAATTACTTTAATAGCTTTTTAAGCTTTAGCAATGAATGCTATCACAGAGATTAAAACTATATGAGCCTTTGCATTTTCAAAATAATGTTAAATCCCAATTTCTGGAACTTCTAGAAAGAAACTGCCTGTTACTGATCATTTCTTTCAAAACTCATGTGATTTCTAAGTGCACTTACAGCTGAAAAGAGATTAGCTAAAAAATTAGGACGGGATTGGGTTGAATTAACAACTGGTGGTCAACTTGTAATGCCCAGCTGAAATGAATCAACATGGTACTGGGTGTGGGAGGCTCACCTGAGGATTGTTGCCAGAAGCATAAATGGCAGAACTGAAAAAAAAAAAAAAAAAAAGAAAGAAAGAAAAATCTTTAGGGAGCTGTTGATTGTCCTGGAGGACCTTGTTATGCTGACTTTTCCTCATGAATTCAGTTCTCATTATCAAAGGAGCTCAGGATCTTACTGTTACTGAAGATGGCTGTGGTTCATTTGGGGAAGTTCTGCTCCTCACTTTGAGCATCACTTCCTGGCTATGGAGAGGAAGACGGTTCAGTTTGGTCTCCTAGAGAAGCTTGTCATGCTGACTTTCCTCATGGGAATGCAGTTTTCCTCATTGTCAGAGCTCAGGACCTCACTGTTTCTGAGGATAGTTGTGGCACTTTTTGGGAAATCCCTGGTTCTTCCTTTAAGTATTGCTTTCTGGCTCCAGTGCAGGTCCCTCAGGCTGCTGGCACAGATCATTCATCCCACTGCACAGACTTCCTAGCTTCTACCACTGATCTTAAGGCCTGCTTAATGCAGATCCAATAAACAGGTTTTCTGAGACACTGTGGTGGGCTCTAGGCCTCCAGTTGGAGTTATGAGGGCCATTGTTATGGGCTCTAGGTCTTTGGCAGGATTCATACAGAACATTTCTATAGACCCAGCCCTTGGCTAAAACCTTGGGTATTAAATGTGTGGACAGATTTCCTGCATTCTCTTTTTAATGAAAATCTGTGGGCAAATATTATAAAATAATCTTACAAACTATATGTTCTATGTAGTTCCCCTTGCAAAACCTCAAACAAAAAATAGGTATAAAGGGCTGAAGTCAGAATATTAAACCCAGTTTTCCTCAGCAATATTCACCATTGAAAGAAATTCTAGTGCCCTGACTGCTATGAGTAGTTTAAGGTTGGTTGGTGGGTTGGTCTGGACCTCAGGTTGGTCTGGACTGTAAAAGTTTTGTACTGCTGGTCTTGCACTGGTGGGCTCAGGTGATCTCACCACAGTCTCCCTAGTATCTGGGACTATAAGTATGTCCAATTATACCTAACTAGATTTTGTATACTTTTTTATTTTATTCTCTGAGAAGTTTCCACATATTTCATATTAATGCTTCCCTACTTGCTATGATGCTTCACTATCTTGAGTTTTTATTTTTGACACATGAAATAATTTTGGAAAAGTTATGCTGAAACACATAACTACCTTAGAAAATAAATTTCTATAGAAGAGATCTGTAAGCTGAAACTATTCTGGTAAGCTAGGTGTGGTGACAGACACCTATAATCCCTGCTACTCATGGTCTGAAGCAAGCTCAAGGTCAGAATGGGCAGTGAGCAGTGTAGTAAGACCCATCTTGTTAGAGGCAAAAGAAGAAAAGGTAGGATACCTAATAGAAAAATAAAAGAATTCCCTCCCCAGAAAGGTAGGACCAGTGGAGCCTGTGCCATGCCACCCTGAGCGGCAGGGGAAGGTTGTGGGTAATGGTCATGGTACTGCCCTCACCCCACTCCAGCCCATTGGCTGAACTGATAATTAACTGGCTGGGAAGGTAGTAATGGACGATTTTTTTTTAACTGAAAGAAATATTATACCAGTTTTCATACCTTAAACATGGATATAGCCACCTTTTGTATGTTTTTTAATTAGAAGTATTCGTAGCATGGAAGGAATATGACATTGCCATGTGGTTTGCAAAGGGGGGTAAGCGACTGTATTTCATTTTTAATTTACAATATAGAATGATTTTTGCACAATGTCAAGTTTTTACCTTTCGTCAACTACAGTATTTCATCTATTAAAATGTTACATTTCTTGGGCTGGGGAGATAGCTTGGCAGTCTAAATGCTTGCCTGGCAAACACAAACACCCAGGGTTGATCTCTAGCACAGGCCAAGCCAGCCTGGAACCAGGGGGTACTCCAAAACTGGGCATGATGATGCATGGTGCACACCTGTAAATCCAGTGCTGGGGAGGCTGAGACATGAGGATCACTATGAGTCTGAGCTGTGCAGTGAGTCCCTGTGCCAAAATAATTAATTATTCAATTAATTAAAAAATGTTACACTTCTCAAAAACATTCCTTCAAAAGGGCTGGCCAAATAGCTCAGCGGATTAAGGCGACTGCTTAGGCAGAGGAAGGGCCCAGGAGTTTGATCCCCAGGCCTGCCATACCAGCCCCACTCCCAAGGTGCCCTGAGAAGGCGATTGAGACTGGCTATGGTGGTGCAAGCATGTAATCCTAGCATTTGAAAGGCTGTAAACAGGAGAATCACTAAGAGTCTAATCTGCACAGTGAGACCCTGTAGACCCTATCCTAAAAAAATCCTTCAAAATTTGACTAGATATTGAAATTTTGATTTATAAATCTTTTCCAAAAATGACATGATTATCTTCAAGGATTGACTCATTTTTTCTGAGTACTCAGTCACATGTGTATTTATAAAATGTTCATGGCCTGATTTGGAAATCTTTTTTTTTTTTTTAATTTTATGTATTTAATACAGGGTCTCACTATGCAGCTCAGACGCTAATAATCCTTCTGTTTCAGCCTCCCCAGTACTGAGATTACATGAGTATACCAACACACTCTATCTTGTGGCCAGCTCCACATGCCAGCAGCAGAACTAGCACTGCATGTTGTACCAGGAATTGAACCCTGGTTGTTGAGCTTGCCTAAATCCTCAGCTTGCCTTCGACCGCTGAGCTATCTCTGAAGCCCCCTAATTTGAGACTCTTGTTAGAATAAGTTAAGAATTTTGCTTTCATTGGCTATTTAGCTGCTGTCTAGGCTTCCTAGGTACTTTTGCACATATCTGCTTTTTTATATTCTAGGTTGTCTTATAATAGAAAACCACATGATATTTAAGTTTGTGTGTCTTATTTATTTCACTTAACACTGTAAAAGTACATTCATTTTCCTACAAATAACTCATTTATCTTTATGAGAAAGTAATATCCTATTGCATGTAAATACCACATTTATCCATTTGTCTGTTGATGGATATATAGGCTGCACCCAAGATTTAGATACTAGAAATTGTGCTGCTTCAAACAGAATATCCATGTGTCACTATGACTGAATGTTTTTAACTCTTTGGAAAAGAAATCTAGAAAAAAAAGACACCTAGAAACGGAATAGTTGGATCAAAGCTAGACTAATAGCTGAAGGAAGGCAGACCTTTCTCAGAGAAGTGGACTGACTAAGAGATAGAGGGAAGACACAGGGAGAAGGGAAAGGGAATGATCCATTTATTGTTTCTTTTTGCAGTACCAGATATCAAACTCGGGACCTTAAGCCACTGAGCTATCTCCCCAGCTCAAGGAGACGGAATGAAAAGATAAATTGATTGAATTAATTAATCATTAATTTCGTTTAATCAAATGTTGCTCAGGATCCTAGCCCTTCTCTGCAGCCCATTTACATACCCCTTTGAAAGAATCCAGATTATGAAAGAACTCTGGTAAATTGGTTTGGCAAAAAACATGTCTCCTTCCCCAATACATGATGCATTCCCCAGACATCGCCTTACCCCAGGTGTCACTTAGTTTGTCTTCAGCAAGAGTCCTATAGGCAATCTTAGCTAGAATCCAATACTGATACAAGTAATATCCTATCCATTACCCCTACCCTACTCCCTATCCCTAAATCCCTACTTGCAAAGGATGTACTCTAGACTGAACATAAACCCACACACACCTCTGTGTCAAACCCTGCTGGTGTGGCTCTATACCTATCCAAGATTTTCCTAAATGAAGAATTCCTACCATACCTTAGCAAATGTCATGAGACTTTCTTTTCTTTCACAGATGACTTGAAGAAAGTTGAGAGTCCTGAATCTCCATACAGGTAACAGTCTCACAAGGCAGTTGCTCAGGTAAGGACCTTCCCTGTTTCTCCTCCATTAATGTCAATTAAATTATGGGTTCAATCACTTTTTGGCCTTTTGGCTAAGAGCAAATGAAATTATGGCTTCAAGGTAGTTTTACTCAGGAGACACCCAACTGATTTTCAGTCAACTCCATGGCACACACAAGCTATCCCATGACAAGATCTTGAAAACAACTTCCTATGGGGTTCAAATGACATTAAAATTGATAACAGTCATTTTCTCCATGCAGTTATTCTTTGCATCAATAAAATAGTCCAGTGATACCTTTCATGAAACTCACTTCTAAACCTTATGTATCATTGTTGGCCCAGTGCAACTGGCACAGTTGATGACAGGTTAAATGCATTTCATTATGCCTTTTATCTCAGTTTATCTTCCCCCCTTACAACACTACATTCTGTACCAACACACCACCTCTTACATTGACTCCAACTGGCTCTGTTTATCAGTACCTGTCCATGTACTGGAATATGGTGGCCTGCACAGGGCCTAAAATCATAGAATGACATCATGGTCCTAACTGAGCAAGGCCAGAATCCTTGAAGGAGAAAAGAAATGAAGCCTGAGGTTACCTGGGAAAAGATGCAAAATACAGACAATAAAGATAGGACTTGGTGACAGGGTACTTGCCTAGAATGGGAGAGGGCCAGGGTTCAATTCCCACCACCTCTAAAATCAAAAAATTATGTAAAACATTGAGAGAAAAATCAATGTTGCCAACCAGAATAAGTAACAAAAAGGGTGGCCCTTATACTATGGTGGTAGAGCACTGGCCTAGCATGAACAGGGCCCGGGTTCAGTCATCAAAACTGCAGAAAAAGGAAAGCAACCCAAAAAACCCTCTATAGTGCAGCACCCAAGTTAAAACAGAAGTATCCTGAGTTCAAGTTCAGCCTGCAGAATTTAAGATGACCCTGTCTCAAAGTTAATAAATAGTTTGGGATCCAGATCAGTGGTAGAACACCTGCCTACCATTCTTGAGGCCCTGCATTCAATCTCTAGTACAAGAAAAAAAATAAGGGGCAGCTTGAGAGAATGTTTTCCCTCTAGGTGACTCTCCTTAAAGCACACTCTACATCATCGATCACTTTCCTCCATGACCCCATAATCTTCTTGAAACAGAAAATCTGGGACACCACTGAGATACAGGATGTTACAGTACAAGTTCTCTTATATCCTGAGTCCTCACTGACCTTGAAGAGCTAGGGCCAAAATGTGGGGTATCCTTGTAGCCCTTCTTAATCTCTAATTTTTGGTCTGAAAATTTAAGTTGTTAGCCCTTCTGAAGAGAAGCTTAATGATATTATTACCCTATAACATAGGCAGTTGAGCTTAACTGTCTATCAAATGCTGTAGACATAACATGGAACAGGTATTTTCCAACAATCATTGATATGGTAAACTACAATTCCCACAGAATGTGAAAAAAAATAAACATTTACACATTTTTACATAGAAATTTAGCAATCTAACCATATACAACATTGTAGCAGAACAGTCCTATGACATTTTTTCCTTGTGTCTTGTTTTATTACCTTTTTTTTTAAACAATCGTTTACTTGAGATAAGAGTCAAGCAATGGCTGTGACTCATCCTGATGACTGACACAGACAAAAGATCTACAAACTGCTACACAGCATTTCAGGGTAATCCTGAGGGCATTTGACTGACCTTGTCAAATACAAAAGTTACACTTTTTGTTATATAGATCTTTATCTTGGTCTTAACCAAAAGTATAAACAAAGGTATAAAGAGTAAATTCAGGCTGGAGAGATGGCTCAATGGAATAAGCACTTCCCTGGCAAGCACAAGGGTCTGAGTTTGATCCCCAATTCTGCGCAAAAAAAAAAAAGAGTAAAGCCATATTAATATGCTGAGCTGTAAAAGGCTAAAGTCAGTAACTTCTGACATTGCTAGTTTTGCAGATAACCCACTACTATCATGGACTTTGCTATATTGGATTTAGCTGAATTCACATACCAACAATATTTGAATGGCAATGGAATACCCATCTCTGATAAAACTAAATAAAAAAGGGATGATATAAATTATATATATATATATATATATATACACATACATACATACATACATACATACGTATGTACATACAAAATAGGATATACAGCTACTTTCTCTTAGTTCATTGAGAAGAATGATTTGTACTGTGTTTGGAAAGGATATCATGTCTGCATCTTGTACTATGAATAACTACTAAAAAGACAACAATATGCAATGTATTAATTATTGTAACTATCCTACTAACCTATTTTTGAAACTGTCTCATTGTTATTTTTTTCTCAATAAGATTAATTAAAAAAAAAAAGAAAAGAAGGGACAGAGGCATGCAGGAAAAAAGAAAGGGAAAAGGAGACAGGGAAGGAGTAAAAGGGAAATGGAGGGAGAGAGGGAAGGAAACAAGGAAGGGAGGGTAAAAGGGACAGAAACAGAGAGGAGGGGCGAGTGATAGCTCAGCAGTGTGTCTATCTGGCAACATAAGATACTAAATTCAATCCCCTGTATCCTTGTTCATCAAAACTAAGGAAGAATAAAACAAGAAAAAAACATAGAACAGTGTTCCATACCATTAGGAAGTGAAAGATACTACAAAATATCAATTAGATGACATGGTCCACAAGACACAGCCCAAATGAATGAGGACAAACGTAATTTTCAAAATAGCTGCAGGTTTAAGAGGCCTTGCTGGATAGTCCCTGAAAATGTGAACCTTGTTGTTGCTGTCACATTAGGGGATGTGGTGTGCTCTTTTCCTTCCTTTCTCAGATTACTCTGGGAGAGGCAGAGTTAAGCACATAGGCATAATCAGAGGTGAGCTAATGCTCTGGTTTAGGACTTTCCACAGATTCCAAAGAATGCAGTTGATTTCCTGTGTGTCTTCTCTCCATGCCTTTCAGAAGATATCCCAACAGCTGACTCTTCAGTAATGTTTTTCCTATAGTTCTAGCTTTTCCTTCTCCTTTTCTTTTTCCAAACTCCCCTTTGAACAACACTTCACACCTTTGCTACACAGATCACAGTTTTTATCTCTCCGTTTGCAGCCAGCCAAGGCCTTATCCATATAGTATGCACATATGCACGAAAGCAAAGAGACCTAAGATAAGAATTAGTATTCCCTTTCAGCCTGATACAGCAGGTTTCATAGGTATGAAAGTAACAGTCTCAAAGTCTGGGATGCCAGAGCCTCAATCGTCAACTCATTGCTAATTAATGCAACAAAACATGCGCTTCTTCAATTGTCTTCCACTGTTCACAATCCCCTGACATAGCTCCCTCTGAGGATTGGGGTCGTCTGTAGACATGAGGGTGTACAGAAAATTAAAAATGATTCCCAAGCCATGTAGGTATTGTCTGAGAGAGGACTTCTGTGATATTCCTAATCTTTTTTGCCTCGCCTCCTGACAGAATGACCCTGACCCATAAGCTTAATAGATGAGTGGCTAAAAAGTTCTTTTGGACACTGCTAAAACTGCTAGCCAGATCAGTCAACTCAGAGTATGTGCACACAAGGCAAAAGTTCACGGGCTGGTGCTTTAGATTCTTTCCTGGTAGACTTGCTGTAGTGTTCACAAGTGGGTAAGTTGTCATGTTCCCCTCTGGTCTCCTCCTCTGAATCTATCATTATATTAATTCCTCTGGGCTAATTTCAATTTTTACAATTTTAAAGCATTATTCTGTGATGCTGGCGATTGGATCCAGGGCTCTTGCATTTGAAGGCAGGCACTGTTCCACTGAACTACATTCCCAGGCCCCTCAGCACCAATTCTTAACATTCAAACAGCATATTCGACAACCAACTAAACACTGATTTTAGGCATTTACTTAACACAAACTTCATTTATCTTTCAACAAGACAGAGACCTCAACTTGGCCCAGGGTGGACTCTAAACTCACAGGCTAGAATTTCAGGAGGTATCAGTGTGATAGGTAAATGTTTTGGGCCGAAGTGGAACATTAGGAGAAGGAACTGAGTAACTGGAGGGACATACTATGATTCAGGATTCAGACTGGCCAACTCTAGAAAAGCACAGGGCCAGCTTTTAGGGATACTCAAAGATGCCAGTCATTACCTCGGTCCTCTTCATTGTTTCATAAAACTAGAGGATTTCTTATTTATTGAGAGGCAATTCAGTTCCCATTATACAACTGTCCTTGTCAGGAGGGTCATCTCATTGTGGGGCAGCCTAGGAGGCATTTTCTCTAGAACCCAGATGATTATCATCTTAATATGATGGTAACAGAATATTGGGCACTGAGCCAGGGAGGTTTGGAAGTGAATGTCTAAAGCTGACAATTGTATCTATGGAAATTATTCCTTGGTGTCTTCATCATGACAGGGATAAAACATGTCAGGTAAATTGAATGCTAATAAAATTTGTTTCTTCAGCTTTTCCTTAATGATTTAACATTCCTACTGGAGAACAGAACAGGGAAGCACCTGACTCACAATTTAAAGGTAACAAGGAAACAAGAAATTGGGCCTCCTTGTCTCCTTTTTAACTCAACTGCAATTCTTCCTCAACCTGTCCCACCTTTCTCAACTCCTGCCAGTCAGACCTCTCTGGACCACCTAAAGCAAACGTCAGGCTGGGGAGATAGCTCAGCAGCTTAAGTGCTTGCCTGGCAAGTGCAAGGTCCTGAATTTGTGCAGCCATGTCACAATTACTCTTTTCACTTTGCTGGGACATATACCCAACACCCAAAACGAAGGGGAGGGTTATTTAGCTCACAGGTTTCAGTCCATAATCGGCTGGCTCCAAGGCAGAGCACACATGGCAGAGAACAACCTTTCATCGTGGTGGCAAAGAACAGAGAGCAAAGGGAGGAATAGCAACAAGACTACAGAGAACAAATCTGTCTCCCTTAAGTTACATTCAAGCTATCCTCCACAGGCTAGGTGTAGTATTCACACCCATAATCCCAGTGGATCATAACTTAATCACAAACTCTAAAAGTCCAGCCCATGACTGCATGAGGCTTTGGGGGTCCACTAGGCACAAACTGTAATACCCTGGTACCAAAGTATGGCCAGATTCCCCTCTCCCATCAACTAACACCCAATCCATGTTACACACATAGGAAACTTTTAATTCAAAACACAAAAGAAGACTAGCCAAAGCTGCTGCAGTTGGGGGGCATCCCTGTGCTGCAATGTACCCCCGCAAACATCAAGCTGTCACATAACAGTACTCTACACAAAACACTGCAGCCACCCATCACCGCAGGCGGCTCCCAGTTTCGAAGACCATTACTTGGGAATCTTTTCAGGCACATCACATGTGTTCAGCAAGACCCTGAGCTGGACTTGCTCCAAAAGCAATGATAGGGCTGCTATGAATAGTCCAAGGCTAAACAACACTGAGCACTGTTTGGCCCAAGGCTTTCATTAGAGGAACTCAAGAGGTCAAGCATGCAGTGGTGCCTGTGGGAAATACAGAGACATTCCATCCAGGTGCACCCATACTGAAAGGGTCAGGTTGTGGTGTACAGAGGAGGGCTTAAGAGTTCTGGCTCATGACTAAGGCTAAATTATACATGATTAGCAGCCAGTTGTTCTTTCAGTGTTTGAAACACAATCTGAGCTGGAGAGATAGCTCAGTGGAATAAGCGCTTGCCTGGCAAGCAGAAGGTCCTGAGTTCAATCCCTGGTACCACAAAAATAAATAAATAAACAAACAAGCAAATAAATACACAATCTGAAAAATGTGATCAAGTCTTAGCTTGAGTTCAAACCTGCAGAGGGCTGAGTCCAAAGAGTTGGAAGACAATCTGATCTTAGACAGGAGAAATAAATGAAAAAAAGGACAAGGGCATAGAGGCTTTGTTACAGATGCATGCCTCCTATAGGGACTGCTGAAACACATCATAGGATCTTGCTTTGTTTTTAGCAAATGCCATACTGTTTTTGACAATGGATGCTCTTGTTTCAACACCACCAAGATGTGCTTTTTGTCTCCAACCTCACCAACAGAACTTCCCTTTTCTTTGCATCATTAACCACCGTAACAGGTGCACAGTGGTATTGCAGTGATTTTCCTTTGGATTTCCTTACTCACTAGGTGATGCTCAGCATGATTGCAAATTCCTTTGGATATTTAAATGTTTCATTTTGAGAAACATCTACTCATGTACTTGTTGCCTTAGCAGTCATGTTTTTGTCTCCTTGCTATTCTTGTTTGAATTTCTCAAATATTTTGATATTAAATCCTTTTCCGATTTAAGGATTACAAATACTTTCTCCCATTCTATATGGCCTCTCTTTACTCTGTTGAGTTTCCTTAGTTGTGCAGAAACTATAGTTTAATGTAATAATACCTATTTTTGTACTTATTACCTGTGGGGATTTTTTATGTCATAACGTAAAAAAAAAAAATCCTTAGATGCTATAAGTTTTGTCATAGAATTTATCCCTAATATTTTATTAGTTTTTACTACTTAACACAGCTTTCTCTTGCAGCATTTATATCATCTTGAGTTAATTTTTTTTGTCTTTTTGAGACAGGGTCTCACTATGCAGTTCAGGCTGGCCTTAAGCTCACCTTGTAGCTCAGGCTGGTCTCGAATTTACAACAATCCTCCTGCCCCAGCCTCACGAGTGCTGGGATTACAGGCATGTGCCACCATGCCCGGCTTTTGTTATATATTTTTTTATATTGAATTTATAGTTTTACAATTGTGAGCACCTTCTAGACCCATGAGAATCCAGCTAATCTGATCCTAACTACTGACCCATGGGAACAGAAATAAAAAATTCATATTGTTTAGGCTGTTAAAGTTCTAGTGCTGGGGCTAGGGAGATAGGTCAGGAGAATAAGCACTTACCTGGCAAGTGTAAGGTCCTGAGTTCTATCCCCACTTCCACAAAAAAATGAATAAATAAATAAAATAAAAAGAAAAGTTTGCCTGCTGACCTTCTTTTTTAAAAAAAAAAAGTTCTAGTGCTACACTGTCTTATAACTATTTTCCCCAAATGAAAAAGGAAACAACTGTTTAAACAAAGTCTACAAGGAAAGCAAGATATGATTCTGATAATAAATGAAAGCACTGGGGCTGGGGAGATGGCTCAGTGGAATAAGCACTTCCCTGGCAAGTGCAAGGGTCTGAGTTCAATCCCCAATTCCACAAAAAAAAAAAAAAAAAAAAAAAAAAAAAAAAAAAAAAAAAAAAAAAAAAAAAAAAAAAAAAAAAAAAAAATGAAAGCATTGTGAAGTAAGTGATGTTAGCTCTTCTCTATGCTACATTTGCATATATATGCCATTAAAGCATTTTAGAAGTTTCAGGAAGATACCGAAGTTGTAGGTAAATCACAGGAGCATTTTCTTACAAAATGATTTGTATATTATCTCTTCCATTACTAGTTACTTAGTTGGATTGTTAATACTATAATGGCAAGGCAGGTGTGGTGGCACATACCTGTCATCCCAGCAGTACAGAGGCTGATACAGGAGGATCACTACACATTCAAGGTCAGCCTGGGCTACAAAGTAAGTTTAAGTCTAGCCTGAACTACATAGTGAGCCCCTGCATCAAAAAGATGGAAAGAAAAGTACTGGGCTGCAGATGTAACTCAGTGGCAGGAACAGTGCCAGCCTAGCAAGCATGAGGTCCTGAGACTGATTCCCAGTACACACAAAAAAGATGAAGAAAGAAAATGAGAAGCGAAAAAATACTGTAATGGTAAAATCCTTACATAAATCTTGTGATATTAGAGTGTGGGAAAAACAAACAAGAAATCAGAATTTCTGACCAAAAATGTAAGGCTTTCTTGGCAGAAAATCCAGCCTTTTTTGATTAATTCAGCATGCAAGTATTTTCTTCCAACCTTATTGATAGACAAGTGTGGTAAACATGTGAAAAGACACTTTGAATTGTGTATGGGAAGACGTGTTAAACTCCTGAAATGCAAGGTAGTCAACAGGAACTATGGTCAGTGCCCTGCTATATCATCTATCCAACAGCAAATGTCACCATAGTGTAATACAAATGAAACATACCTGAACACATTTCTCTGGCTACTAAAAGGAAAGTTTCCTAGTGCAACACATAGTGTTTGGCAGCCCAGTAAGCCACTACTTTGTACTTTTGTTTTTATATATTTATTTTTATTTTTGGTACTGGGGATCAAACTCAGGACCTTGCGTTGCCAGGCAGGAGCTTTATACCTTTCCCCAACCCTACTTTGTACCTTTAACATTTGGATTTAAATTCATTTATAGCTTGTAAATGCTCATACCATACTTTTCCTGTCAAAATCTTGCATCTCGACTGCCTCCTTTACTGAAAGGGTGCTGGTATGGTTCCAAGCGATGTATTGACAGAGGTACATCTGGGAGGTCACACTCCTTCATGCTACAGCACACTCCTGAGATCATCTGCCAAGGGGAAAGAGGAAAGCTGTAGCCCTTTACTCACAATCATAGCACCACTATGCAGTCGCCCGTCAAATGACTGTGTGCCTTAGAAACACAAGAGACTGCAGCCTTTCCCTTGCATTACAGTCACTGTGCCGGTAACTTCTGTGGGTTGGGCTGCACTCCAGACTTTCCTCATCCTCCAATGTGTTCAAAGATAAAATGGCACACTTAAGATTCTCAGTTCTCATTTCAAGTCATTTCTGAACATGAGAGAACTTCATGCCAGTGATAAAAGAAGTTCTTACTTCTTGATCTCAAGGGTGAGATAACTGAATAACAAACTTCAAGATATGATTACATAGCTTCTGGCTCATGACAGCCGAATTCACATTTTTACTGTTTTTCAGGTAAATATTAATAAAAGATAAGCTCCTGGGGACAGAGGAGATAGCTCAGTAGAATAATTGCTTACCTAGCAAGCACTAAGGGCCTGAATTCAATCCCTGGTTCTAAAAAAAAAAAAAAAACAACAAGATCCTGGAACTTGTCATGAGTACATCATTCCAAGTAGACACTGTTGAAACCAACAATCTGCAAATAAACAAACAAACAAACAAAAAAAAAAAAACCCAGGGTTTTATCTTTGTTTTAATTTTTGTTTCTTTAACAAAAGTGATTCCTTTCTACTGAAGAGAACAGCTTTCCTAGGCTAGAAAACTGTGACAAATACCTGGGTCATATGCCCTCAGAGGAAATTCCCATTCTCTTTAAATTCTATCACTAAGCATTATTACCAAGCCCCATAATTATGGTGAAAGATCACCATATCAGGGGATACATACACACTCTGACCTATACTAAATAAGCACATGCCAAAACAATTGAAATGCATATTTGCAGAAACCTCAGAAAAAAGGAAAAAAATTCTGAGATTATAGCAAGGAGGGCAAACTATAACACAACATTTCACTAGTATCAACACATTTTCTTTCTTAAAAGAATTGTTTATTTATTTATACAAGGTCTCGCTAGGCAGCTACATTTGTAGTAATCCTGCTATCTCAGCTTCCCCAATGCTGGGATTACAGGTCAGGGCTCCCACGCCCGGTTTTGGGGTGCGCCCAAGGCAGGGACAGCAATATGCTGTACTGGGGACTGAACTCAGGACCTAAAGCTTGCCAGGAAGGCGCTTAGGCCACCTAGCTATCTCCCCAGCCCTATCAGTACATTTTCTTGTAAGACCTACTTTTAGCAAAGAACCCTTCTGATGATTTTGTTAACCTGGCTGATTTTTTTTTTTTTTTTTTTCTTTTCAGAACAGGGGATTGAACTCAGGCCCTTGCACTTGCCAGGCAAGCTCTTATTCTACTGAGCTGTCTCCCTGGCCCCAACCTGCCTGAAATGACAAACACTACCACATTAGTATTTTACTTTACTTTCATTATTTAAAAGTTGTATTCCTAAAGCCACTAACACTAGCAGTGCGAGAGGGTGAGGTAGGAAAATCTCAAATTTCAGTTCAATTTGAGCGATTTAGTGAACCCCTTTTTCAAAATAAAGAGAAAGGCTGTAGCATAGAGCGAAAACCCAGTTTAATCTCCGTTAGGAAAAAAAAAAAATCCTATTTCCGGACTGGCCTAAGGAGATTAACCATTTCTCCTGGCCAGCATACTCTGTTCTGAGAACCAATATTACTGTAAAATGATCCATTCCATGTTCTGAATCGGCCAAACAGCTCACAGCAATAGTAATCAGGAACTCTCTTGGTCGCAGCAGCCAACTGGAAGCACGTCATCAACCAGCGCAATATGCTCAGCCGCGCTCCCCAATGGGAAAGTTGCGGGCCAGAAAAATAGTGGCCGGCCCGGGACAAATCTCATCTGTCGGCAGCGCTGGGTTATGTAAAACAAGTCAGTTTCATTATTGACTCCGGTTTTGGTTTCTATGGTCTCAGGAAAGCGACATTTCCTATTTGTTTCGTTTTGTTTTCGTTTTTGTGTTTCGAATATTTTTTTTTTTAACTACGTAATTTGGCACCTACTCTCTTAGCAACCTATCCTCTGTAATTCAAAACATGGCTGGGCATTATTGTACATGTCTTTAATCCCAGCACTTCGGAGGCTGAGGCAGGAGGATATTGCAAGTTCATTGGACTGCAAAATAAGCTCGAGGCCAGCCTGAATTGCATCAGCATTGAGAGACTCTGTCTCAAAAAGACAGGAAAAAAATAAATCTTGTCTGTTAATCTTTTGTTCTTGAATCTGGATTTATAGGGTTCCCTAAACCCTTTGCTTTTATAGAAAGCAAAATGAAAATAATTTTGTGTTGTATCTATGTTACAGAATTTATCTACCAGGTACTTTATGTGTCCTCCTTGAAAAATACTGTATTCTCTATTTTGGGTTTCTTCCTTTTTTTTTATTTTTTATTTTGGTGGAACTGGGGATTGAACTCAGGCCCTTGTGCTTGCCAGGGAATTGCTTATTCTACTGAGCCATCTCCCAGGCCCCCTTTTTTAAATGAAGGCTTCACTGTGCATGCAGTTCAGGCTAGCCTTGAGCTCACAGCAGCCCTCCAATCTCAGCCTCCCAAGTGCTATTATTAGAGGCATGTGCCATCACAACCAGTTTTGTCTAGTTTTTATTTTATTTTTTTCATAATTCCAGGGATTGAACTCAGGCCATCTCCACAGCCATTTTGTCTAGTTTTTAATACATTTGCAAACATGCTTTTTTAAAGGTTAATTGTTAAGTTATTAGCTTTATATTTTTAAAATTATTTGACATGTATATATTGAATGTGGTGTGTGTGTGTGTGTGTGTGTGTGTACAGACATGGAACTGCCCCATGCACTCCCACTGGTATCTGAAATGCAAGTTTTTTTTTTTTTTTATGAAAAAGGACTTTTCTACACGGGCATGGGTAATATATTACTGTCATAGTATGGCTATATTTATTACTGCCTTTAAAACATGGGCCATCCAAATGTCTTCAACCATTGTACACAATTTTGTCCTGCCACATAGAATCTACAATCAAATTCATTTTCTTTTTCAATAATGTGATCTTTGTCAATTTTATCATTGGGACAAAATTCCCAACACCCATAATTTAAAGGAGAATAGATTTAATTTGTCTCATAACTTAGCGCATGATTGACAGGATCCAAGTTAGAAATAAGATTCTTGGGAAGGGAAAGGTAATGAACCCATAGCAGCCAGGAAGGGGAGAAAGGCAAGATAGAAACAGACCCAAGTCACAGCCACAGTTACCCACCTCTTTGAACCAGGACCCAAACTCCTGGTAGCATTCAGCTCTGAATTCTTCAGTAAGTTAATTCACTGACAAGACTTGCATTCTTAGGGCCAGGGAGATGGCAGAGTAGAATAAGTACTTGCCTGGCAAGCACAAGGGCCTTAGTTCAATCCCTGGTTCTCCCCCCGCCCCCCAAAAAAAGACTAGCACTCCCAGTGTCCAAACACCTTGCCAAAGCACAACCTCTGAACACAGGAAGCTTTTGTGGTACATTCCATATCAAAAATATAGCATTTATAATACACCTTTTTAATTGTCACATTTTTCTATTAGTACACATTTTGAGTGCCTAATGTTTCCTGTCCCTGCATGGAGTTGGTACATGTATGTGGCATATCTTAATTCCTGTTCATTCTATTTCCCTTTCCATGATTCCCTCCATGCCTGGTCCCCTTTCCAACTGAGCAAGAACCTCCATGCTTCTTATTATCTATCTTTTATTTTATGCTATATATATTTTTTTTTTCAGAACCAGGATTTGAACTCAGGCCCTTGAGTTTGCCAGGGAAGCTCTTATTCCACTGAGCCATCTCCCCAGCCCCCATAATTTGGTTTTTGTATAAGAAAAATCTTTGGGTATTAAAGCTTGTGTGTCTGGCTTATTTCACTTAACATGCCAGCCTCAAGGTGCACCCACTTGCCTGTGAATGACTCATGACAGAGTAGTTGTCTGTTCTGTGTAAATACCATATTTTTAATCCATCTGTCTGTTGGTGGATGCACAGGCTGCTTCCAAGATTTAGCCATTGTGAATTGTGCTGCTAACACAATGGTGCTCATGTATTACCTTAATATGATATGTTTAATTCTTTCTGGAAGATACCTCAAGAGGAAATAGTTCAGTCAAATGGAATGTCTAATTTTGAATTTTGAGGACTGTCCATACTGATAGGGGTTGTATTAGTTTACATCAGTGCCAACAATGGGGTGTTTTGGTGCAAGCTTGTAATCCCAGCACTCTGAAGGCTGAGTCAGAATGTCACTGTGAGTTCAAGACCAGTCTAGGCTACATAGTGAGACCCTCTCTCAAAAAAGAAACAAAAATGGGAGGGGAGGGCCAAAACTATACTGGGAGCAATGAAACAAATTTTCCTTAGAGCATCAAGCTTAAAAAGCAATGCAAATATTGCTGTTATATGGCTTTGGTTATTGTAATTATAAAGGACAAACACATTGATTTCTGCAAATATTGTTAGGGTAAACCAAGGCACAATTGAGACACTGAGACAGGTGGAGTTTAACCAATGTGCAAGCACTTTATTGCAGACTGAGTATGGCCAGACCAAGGGCACATGCAGGTTTAAATAACCTGCTTGATGCGGGGTTTCTCTCCTAGATGGGAAGGAGTCTAGTTTAGAAACCTGACATTCCTGGCCATCATGTTATAAAAAAAGAAGAGGAGGAAGGGGTGCAGTTTCTCAAGACTTCTTCAGGCATGACCAGGGGCTGTGTGGGCATCCTAGAAAAGAGAGAAAAAAGTAGACGGGATTGCCTGTGCTGATGGCACTGGATGAGGTGATGATCCGGGCTGGGTGAAGTTAGTCCTGGGAGCATGATGAACTTTGGGTTGAGCTGTGGGTCTGCTTGGGGTTCTTGCAGGACAGCAGTGAGACAGGTGTTCAGGTGAGCTGTCTGGATGTTGTGGATCCAGCTTTCCTTGGATGGAATTGGTTAAGATTTTCATCATACAAGGTCAAACAAAATCAACATAAAGACTGGGACCAGAGGGCTGGGGAGATGGCTCAGTAGAATAAGTGCTTCCCTAGCAAGCAGAAGGGTCTGAGTTCAATCCCTGATTCTGCCACAAAAAAAGACTGGGACCAGGGCCCCAAATATGGGGAGAAGCTAGGATGTCTAGCCAGGTTAGAAGCCACCTCATAAGGTTGCCTTTTGGAACTGATGGCATGGTCCCAGAGACGTTGGACTTTCTGATAAATCAAACTAACCTGTTTACAGAGAAGCAGCATTCTCCTAGGAGGAATGTGTGTGAGACAATGGAAGAGTACTTGTGATTTCCAGTGTGGATCTCGGGCTGCAGGTTCCTGGTGGAGTCAGGAGTAGGGCTCTCACCTGAAGGGCCAGAGTGATGAACCCATCATGGTGGGTCCTGCAGGCATCTTCCAGTGGAGCCATTGGTGACTGTGTGGGATCTGTCCCTTGTGTCTTAAGGGTTGAGAGTGCACGTTATTTTATTAAATCTAATCTGCCAGCAAGGTCATCCTACAGTGCTGGATTTTGGAGAAGGTAAGATTAGATTCATTGCTTTTTGGATCTGAAGTATTTTTTTCTGACTTGCCCAGGATTCCTTCAGGGCAGGCCTGTTGAGGCTTGAGGATCTGGAGACCGAACCACAGCACCCTGATTGCTTTGTTTAATCAGTCACTTAAACAACTGAGATAATGGCCTCCTGCCTTTTGGATCTGATGAAGGACAGAAGTAAGTCTTCCACGGGACCAGTTTCCAAGATACTGCAGGCCCAAGAAAAAAGAAGCTACAGGTAGCAATTCCAAGAGGCTATATCTTGTGGGCTCACAGGGGTGCTGCCCTGAGTCTGAGGGGAGCAATAGGGAGCAGAGATAGATGGTTTTTGCTAGCTATAGGGAGAGAGTTTTGTGAGATAGGCCTTAATTATGGCTCTGAGTTTCTCCAACCACTAACCGCACACCCATAGTTCCAGCAATCTGGAGGCAGAGGCAGGAGGACAGCTATGTGTTTGAGGTGAACCTGTGCTACAAAATGAGCTCAAGACCAACCTAAACTGCACAGTGAGAGAGACCCTGTCTCTAATAGAATGAAAATTTAAAAAAAAAGCAACCAGGTCTTATTGGATTGAGGTAGAGAAACCAAACTGAATAGTGATACCTGACAGGAGGCACCACAGGCCTGCTTTAGCCTTTTCAGAGGTGATGGGGAATTCTTCATCCACCTGTAAAGGTGTCCAGCCAGACTAGGAAATATTAGAATTTTTTAACTGTTGGCATGTGGACAAAGTCAGTTTGCCAGTCCAAGGGGGATAGGGCCACAGGCTTAGTGAGTTGGGAAAGGGGAAGATGGAAAAAGCCTGTGGAGGAGATAGAGTGGCAAACTGGAGTGGGCCAGTGATCTGTCTCAATGCAGCCATCCAGGAGAGGTTGAAATGAAAGGATGGAGTAAGCACCTGAAGCAGTTGAAAGCTGTCCTAGAAAGGAAAGAATCTGGCAAGTCTGTGAGGTTGCAAGACATTTTCTTTCCTTAGTCCAAAAACCATCCCTCTGAGGTGGGGAGTGCCTGCTACTGCTAATGTTCCTGAGGAATACTTAGGGTGATGTGTATCAAAAAGAGGTACTGGCTGGCAATATAGCTCAGCGGTCTAAAACACCTACTTAGGCAACATTAGGCAGGCATAGGGGACCGTGGTTCCATCCCCAGCACCACATGCTGAGCCAGCCCT